>CACRXK020007503.1:0-22678 GCA_902702795.2 Paramuricea clavata
ATGCACAAAATAAATAATATGCCTGGCAGAAATTAAATATTCTTATTTCCTAAAAAAAATTATCATGGGGTGAAAAACTATGCTTAATTTAATATAAATAGTGTTGATTTCATAAGGATTGTCATTGTTTTCTTTAAATATAATACATTTTATTTCACTTACCCCCCACGAAAACACGATTTCAGCCATATTTGCCGTCTTGTTTGCTTTTTATCGCCGAATCTCGCAAATATCATCCAGTTATTGTACTTTTACATAATCATAAATGGCTGAAGAAGATTTCAAAGAAGGTTTCATCCACTTTGGTAACAGTGCAGTGTATTTTACCTTCGATATTGTGTCCTTCGATATTCCGCCAAATTGCCGCCATTTTAATGGCTCGCCGCTTCTCTGTCTGATAAATGCAACTTCTTCGTTTCCATATATATTTAAATTACAGTATCCAAGAGTACTTCATTGTAGAATAGTCCCAATCCAAAAATAGGCAACATTTGTCCCATTAGGAAGGAAAAATCCTCCCGTAGGCCATTTAGGTTCAAAATAAAAAACAAATCATTTGAAAGTCACGCGCAATCTTCGCGAAAACTTCTCGTGGACACATGACAGGGGGGGGGTAAATATTTACACGAATATGTTCGCCACCACAGAAACATAAATAAATATATTGTATTTATTGTATTTTTATGATTTATGATAAAACTACGCAAATATTCACTGTTTTTATTATAAATCATAAAAATACAATAAATACAATATATTTAGTTATGTTTCTGTGGTGGCGAACATATTCGTGAAAATATTCAACCCCCCCCCCTGTCATGTGTCCACGAGAAGTTTTCGCGAGGATTGCGCGTGACTTTCAAATGATTTGTTTTTTTATTTTGAACCTAAATGGCCTACGGGAGGATTTTTCCTTCCTAATGGGACAAAGGTTGCCAATTTTTGGATTGGGACTATTCTACAATGAAGTACTATAGTACTATATAATAGCGATAAAAAGCAAACAAGACGGCAAAATATGGCTGAAATCGTGTTTTCGTGGGGGGTAAGTGAAATAAAATGTATTATATTTAAAGAAAACAATGACAATCCTTATGAAATCAACAATATTTATATTAAATTAAGCATAGTTTTTCACCCCATGATAATTTTTTTTAGGAAATAAGAATATTTAATTTCTGCCAGGCATATTAGTTATTTTGTGCATAATTAGCAATTTACCTGGGGTGGTGCATAGTCATTTTCTGATAAAATATTATACTTCGACAAATTTTTCCTTCCAATGACCACCCCTAAAAGCAACCCTTCTAAACACTATAAGCAATTCAGAAAGGCTATCGCTTTTCCTTTTTGGAAGTTAGAGCTATGTCGACACTGCCGTTTCAGGGCGGGGTCATTTTCAGGACTTTCGTCCCGGATTCAGGTTTTGGCACATATGCCATGTTGACCGCCATGGTCATTTTACCCTAAAACAGTTGAGATTACCTGTCCTAAATGAATCGCATACAAACTCATATACAGGTCCTAGACTATTTACTTTTTTATTTTACTTCTTCCAATCTAGATCACATAAACTTACCGAAATTCAATTACTTGGACGTCCATGAAGTGTGAATTATCTGCATACAGGTTGCGGATCTGTAAAAATACGGTGTGAAATATTGTTATTACAATATCATTATTCACGAAGAAATTTCCGGAAAGGAAAAGAATGTTAAATTTAATCAACCGTCAGTTCCCGTGCTAATGATTACATAAACTTTAGCTGCGATTTTTTTATGCATAAAATGAATTTGTATCCTAAGACAGTTATATTAAGCATTCGCATCCAATCTGTTTTACTATACGACTCGCTTTTTAATCATCAATTGCATCTCTTACGCCTCAATAGTCCAAACACTGGCTTTCCACAACCAGCTTGAAATGTAAGCGTTATATACGAGAAGTGATAATCTGTATTCTGCCGTTGTAAACAGAGCAACCGGCGACGTCTAAAACGTCCGTAGGATTTTAATTGTTCATTTCTGTTCGTTTTCTTGTTCACTCGAAACGTCAAAGTTGTTTCCATATATTCTCAATTTTCGCTTTGTTCAAAGAATGAAACTATATCGGTTTCGTGAAACTCGCGTAAAATTACGCGATACTTAGCATAAGCTATCGGTAAGTTCGACAACAGGTAACATAGTAATTCCACCAGTGACAGTGTCTGTGTGAACACAATTAAGTTGATGGCGTAGAAATTTGCATGCTATTGTTCCAATGTAAATACATCGAGTTGGCTGTGGCATTATGCAATAAGTCATTAATTACCGCTTGTTCCAGGGCATCTTTCAGTTGGTGAAAAATGAGGCTGTTCGTACGCAACAAGTCGTCTCCAAATGGTTGTTGGGGGAGCACCATACTAACTTTGAAGCTTCTTCCTGTGGAAAACCATGATAGAAATTAAATTAATCCCCTTACCAACGGTGGGAAGCGCCGTTCCAGACGAAAATGGGGAGAGTACTTATTTCGTTTGGCCTTTTACATTTGAGTAAAGGAATGCATCGCGATATCAAAATTCAAGAAGCGTGGATATGAATTCGTGGGTCATCCACCATGCATTAATCTCAAATATATGGGGTATTGTCGGGCCACGAAACGACTTTCCCTGCTGTTTCTTTTTAAAAATGAGTAACTCGTTTCATGGAATTAGAGCAATCAAAGGGAAATTTTCTTCCTTTACTCTTAAAATTCTTAAGGAAGAGAAAGACGTTGAAAAATCGTGAAATTCGTGAGACAAAGCAGTCACGGACGGCAAGAAGTAAAGCCAACTGCCAACCGAGGCCGCAAGTGTAATGGACCACACGTATAGCGTAAATGCGTAATTGTATACCACGTACATATTCGAGTTACCAAGGGATTGGCTTGGTGTTAAATACAATGTCATAAATTAATACTGATACAGTGCTGACTTACCGAGAATTTCTGGAATAGTTGGTTTTTGTGGTAAGTAAAAAATCGGAATAGGTTGATAAGCAGGAGTTCCCGATTGATTTGGTAAAGTCGTTGATGCTTTTATTGGTTGATTTGTGGTCGAACTATTAATTCGTTGCGTTGATTGTGTGGTGGGTCGGGGAACACTAGGTTGATGTATTGTAGAAATTGGATTAATCGCCGTGTTTGGGGAAATTGGTTGCTTTGGCACATTCGGTGGTGGACCTTGTGAACTAACAGAAATATTAGGAGAACTTTCTAAATTACCAGAACTACCAGCTGAAGCTTCAGATTTATCAGAACTACCGGGTGGACCTTCTGAATTACCCGAACTACTGGGTGGACCTTTTGAATTACCCGAACTACCAGGTGGACCTTCTGAATTACCCGAACTACTGGGTGGACCTTCTGAATTACCCGAACTACCGGGTGGACCTTCTGAATTACCAGAACTACCAGCTGAACCTTCAGAATTACCAGAACTACCGGGTGGACCTTCTGAATTACCAGAACTACCAGGTGGACCTTCTGAATTACCAGAACTACCAGCTGAACCTTCAGAATTACCGGATGGACCTTCTGAATTACCAGAACTACCGGGTGGACCTTCTGAATTACCAGAACTACCGGCTGAACTTTCAGATTTGCCAGAGCTGGCAGATGAACCGCCTGAAACTCCAGTACTACCAGATGGACCCCCTAAATTAGCAGAATTACCAAGTGGACCTTTAGAATTATCAGAACTACCAGGTGGAGCTACTGAATTACCAGAACTGCCAGCTGAACCTTCAGAATTACCAGAACTACCAGGTGGACCTTCAGAATTGTCAGAACTACCAGCTGAACTTTCCGATTTGCCAGAGCTGGCGGACGAACCGCCTGAAACTCCAGTACTACCAGATGGACCCCCTAAATTAGCAGAATTACCAAGTGTACCTTTAGAATTATCAGAACTACCAGGCGGACCGCCGGGTGGACCTTTAGAATTATCAGAACTACCAGGCGGACCGCCAGGTGGACCTTCTGTATTACCAGAACTGCCAGCTGAACTTTCAGAACTGCCAGGTGGACCTTCAGAATTGTTAGAGCTGGCAGATGAACCGCCTGAAACTCCAGAACTACCAGCTGAACTTTCAGAATCGCCTGAACTACCAGGTGAACTTTCAGAATTGCCTGAACTACCAGCTGAAGTTTTAGAATTGCCAGAATTGGCAGATGAACCGCCTGAAACGCCAGAACTACCAGGTGGGCCCCCTAAATTAGCAAGAGGACCTTTAGAATTATCAGAACTACCAGGCGGTCCGCCAACACTGGAACTACCAGGTGGACCTTCGGAATTACCAGAACTATCAGGTAAACCTCCTAGATTTCCAGGACGTGGACCTACAGAATTATCAGGACTACCAAGTGGACCTTCTGAATTATCAGAACTATCGGGCGAAACTCCTGAATTAACAGAGCCACCTGGTCGACCTCCAGAATTGCTGGAAATATTTGGATGACCTACAGCATTACCAGAAGTACCAGGTGGACCTCCGACGTTTTCAGAAGTACCAAATGAACCTATTGAATTATCATCAGTTCTAGATTGACCTGCTGAAGTGCCAGGTGGACCTGGTGAACTACCAGCTACATTACGTAAGTCTGGAAAATCACTAGTCGTACTGGGTGGATTTTGAAAATCGCCATGTATACCGCTTGATTCGAGGAAACTTCCTTCATACCGGCGTGGCAGTGTAGTTCTGAAACCAGGCCAAACTGTTTGATCCATGTTATTAGCGGAGCAAGCTATTTCTAAGTTTGAACTGTCATCTGAAAGAAAAAAAACAATTAAAGTTTAGTTTCGGAGGAGTTTTTAAATATTATAGTTTTTTTACTGTTTTAGGATACATGGTATTAATCGAAAAATCACTAGTAATTGACTAAGCCACTTGAGCTTTATATAGCTTTAGCGTTTGGTTAAAAAACTCACTTTGCATGATAATTTTTTTAATGTTTGCTTTAAATTTTCCTTGTATATTCCCAGCAGGTCGATATTTCGCCACTACGATCACGTTTCCTGATCCAGAAATTGCTCGACCGACACCAATTTGTGATGAAGATCGCCAAAGAAGACGTGTGAAGTTCTCTAAGAAAAGGTTTATTAAATTTGCAAAATATTTGGTGAGTATTCCTGTATTTATTTTCTCATTATCTTTCAACACGATAACTCAAAAATATTTTAAAAAATTACTAGAGATGATAATGATTGTGGAAGCTGAGCCCCTGAAGAAAAATAGACCGAATTTTTGTTGCATTTGGGAAATGTCGCAGTGGAAAATTAAAAAAACATTTTGTGTTGTTGTAAAATTCCACTTCACCTATGTACGGAGCGCACTAACCCAAAAATAACGCAATTGTTGTTGTTGTTGTTAAGGGGATTGTGTTTCCATGTGGGTAAAGTATAGTTCGAACATTGCATAATGGATAGACAGCATTCAGTTTCGACTCTTGTTTTGCCCAATGGGAATAGAAAAATTAATGGAAAAATTTAGTGTTGATGAAGTGGCTGCCAATATATTTTAGCAGTCTATGTCAAAGCATTTACCATACGTGCTTGGTCATGATTACTTGAAAATCTATTTTCTCAATCGACGATATAAGCGCAATCGACGATATACTTGCAAACCTCGTTGCAAACGACGGTTTCAAGGTAAATGAATGGCGATTCAAAGAAGATCTAAGCAACGCAACGCAAGAAATGAAAGAAATCAACATTCCTCAGGGAATACCAAAAGATAAAAGTATTCGGTATCACATGGAACAACAGTCATTATGTGTTGAAATACAAAGTTGTTCCTGACATCCTGAAATTCCAACCAGTAAAGATAACCAAAAGAAGCATTCTTAATCAAATAGCGCGTATCTATACGATCCCATAGGATTTGTATCAGCTTTTCTTAACAGAGCAAAGAATGGGGTCCAGAAATGTGCGGCAAAGGGTATCAATTAGGTGACCTTCAGAAATTCTAAATTCAGTCAAAGTTTTCTGAGAGAGTGTTTTCCTGTCTAGAGTTTACTCCCCGACCAAACGGTTCCGCCGCCAATGCAATTATTTAAATGAGCTTGTTTTGCCCATTGTCATATTGTTGTCGCTATATTCGTAAGATCGCTTTTATCGTGGACTCAAAATACCAATTCATAGAGTCTGCGTCGCAAGCTTGCTTTAAAAGACTTAAATGATATAATTTCATTGGACAAACCTGTGTCGTTAGAAAGATCATTTTGTATATAGTTATGTTTTTCGCTCTCCGCGTACCAGAATTCCACTGCACGAGGACATGATGTTGAAAGATCAACAATCCTATCAACGTATATATTTTCGTCCTTATTCACTGTTTCTGACACAGTAGAGATATTCATCGATGCCAGCTCGTCTGCTCGATTTTGAGCCTCTTTTGCTAATTCGGCAGACCACCGCAATCTCGGTACATCGTGAAGACGTCGCTTATAATTATGTGCACATAAGCATTCGCGTAAAAATGTTACTGGTGTGTTTATGCTGCCATTTCTTGTATATTCAATTGTTTCATTTTTATAACTTTCATCTTTTTTGTTCACCTCCAACTTGTTATTTCTACCAGACCCATCAACTGAACCAGTCGTCTTTTTTACTCTTTTCGGACTCGTAACTTTGTTATATACCTCGATATTGTGCAAGTTCTTCAACCATTTATGAGATCTTGATAAGTGTTTTGGCCATATCACATGGCTCCTTTGAGGTAACGCTGTTTCGACAGTTAAAACGGAACATTAGACAAGAGTGAGATTGATTAAAATTAAATCATTAGCCCACTAGTATTAGCATGAGGCTCAGATTAGGAATGGGTTGACTGATCACTATAGCTACATGTCCTGCAATTGGCGATTCCAGCTTTTAGTTTGTGCGTGCAGGGAATGGTGGGAAGAAAGGTATCAACCGTATCATATTGCTGATTATGCTAAAAAATAAAAATGGTGTCCGTGTAAACACGGAGTGATAGCTTATACTTGTAAATATTGAAATATTTCGGTTGTTTCGGCAGTTTTTATTGACATTTTTCAGCATAATCGGCAATATGTTACCTTACTTCCCATCATCCCCTGCACGCATAAACTAAAAGCTGGAATTGCCTATTTAAATATAGATTCGCGATCAGACGACAGTCGTCCTTTAAGTGCGTGCAAGATTCAATGAAAATTGACATAGGTTTGTGACGATAGATATTAATGTTATATAAAATATCATATTTATGCCTGCATGATCATTTGCACTAGACGATCTTCATATAAGTTACCCGCGTCAATTGACTACTGAACTGCCGTTCTTTGAGAAATTCCTTACATTTCTACTTAAAGTTTATCTTGTTAAACAGAATGTATCGTAATAACTGTTATGTTTATAAATTTAGTTGCATAAGACTTAAGTTAATACAAAAGATTTACATCGTGGGGCACTATAAATTAAAGTAAAATTTAAGTATATTCACCTGTTGTCAGCAGTAAAATATATAGAAAGCAATAAATTAACATTATCGACCACTGTGATTAAGCCATCCATGAGACTATCAGTTCAGTTATCCAGGAAAATAATATATTAATACTTCCCAAAGCTTTTGTGCGCTTTTATTACTTTAAAATCGCGCATTTAAAACTGACTAAACGCACATATGAACAGCAGCACGACTAGTCAAGATGTTCGGGTGGCTTGTTTCACAAAGGCAGGTTTTTGACTCCAGTATAAAGTAAAGAGTGTTTGTGGGGGACTTTCTTTTATTAAAAATACTGGTGGATAACAAACAAGCAGTAATTCGAACGTCGCAACTGTCATTCAACTCACTCAGGATGAATTAAGTTAATTCAATATCCCCTTATTTTCGCGCAAGCATTGTCTGGAACCAGAACGCGCCACTATGGTTCTTCGTGTGAAGAATATCCAACGTACTTATTCTTGATTAGCCCTTACTACGCCAATGGCGGAAGTCGGTTGGTCTCTTTAATTAAAGGCACAGTTCAGCCTTTTGAACGATGTTTTTTAAGGCGCATTTTAGCCCTTTTAATTGAAAAAAACTAACTAGGAAAATCAATTAAGCATAATTCAAAATCAGTAAACTCGATGTTTTTTAACAGTAAAAATGTTTTTAAATGTTAAAAACATTGAGTTTGGTGATCTTGAATTATGCTTAATTGATTTTCCTAGTTAGTTTTTTCAATTAAAAGAGCTGAAATGCGCCTTAAAACCATCGTTCAAAAGGCTGAACTGTGCCTTTAAAGTCTATACTGGGCAAGTTTAGTACTCGCTTTAGCTATTCTCAATCCCTGCACGTAACAAACGATGTGTTGGTGTTTCAGCATTCACACATATGGCACGATTTAATAGTTCGTTCACGTAGTTATTTTCACCGATTTCGCACAAAGAAATCGTGATAATTTAAGCTAATTATAGTACTAACATTAGAAATCCTGGACCATGTATATAGGGGTTTGCAACAGCGAGCACATTTAGGACCCGGTTATGTGGAAACGAAAGTTTCAGGCATAAACAGACACACTACACCATGCACACTTGTATTCAGTCTCAAAATATAGTTGTCTCAAAATGTCATACTTAATTTTAAGAATTTTTTATCACTCATGCACGTCCTGAAAATATCTGAACACACCCTTATAATAATGTGTAACCTCAAAACAGGCTACAATTGATATTCAAAAATGCCAGAACCAACATACACAGCACAGCACCCATGCAGGGAAATTTGGGGGCCCAGGACAAGATTTGACTTGGGGTCCCTCGTCATTTCATGCATTTCGGGGCACTCGGCAAAATTTTGAAATCTGAGGTCCCTGAATAATCGTGCATTATGGAAGTCTGTTGACAGTTATATCTATGTATATTTCACTGTATTTTTTTATTTGAGCTCCCCTTTAACTGGGGCCCCAGGGCAAACTGCCCCCTCCACCCCTTTGGGCGGCCTTGACAGCACCTGCAGTTACGACTATCTATGACAACATAGTTTCATAATCACATGTTTGGAGTAAAGAAATATTTTCGTCTTGGCAAATGAAAGGTGGCTTAGGCGTAACAAACCTCTAGAGGAGTTCCAGGGGCATGCAGCCACATAAAATTTTGTAATCTAGGCTCTCTAAAAGGGCATTTCCTGCAATATTCGGGACATTGTATAGAATTCTCAAGATTATCACTCCACTTTCAAAGCTCATAAAGAGAACTTTAATTGGTGGGAGACTTTGTTCATGTGATGAACTAAGCTTAATATTAGTGCGGACGTTCGATAATTTGGCAGTTATCATTTCGAATTTTTAGTTCAGCTTTTCTGCTCATTAGTTGCCTCATTTTCTCGCCAATTAACAGCTTAGCAGAGCAATTTTTATCACTGCACATTTTACTTTTATCACTGCACAAATTGGTTATCACTGCACCGCTAAAATTAGATATGAAAAGTGTAGTTATAGATACATTAAGCTGCATGTTCTGTTGATTGGTCTAGTCATTTACAGCCGTTTATATTAGCTCGAAGCCATGAATCGTGGGAGGATTTTGAAACGATTTCATAAGTAGAACAGTCATCGACATATTTGTACAACGGAATGTTAGTTTGCAAATCGTTTATCATCACAAGGAAGAGGGGTCCAAGTTTTGTACCTTGTGGAACCCCTGCATTTATTTGTCGCCATGAAGATTTATTCTGGCCAGTGGAGTAGCCAGGAGTTTAGGTTTTTGTCGAGTGTCGAGGGTCCAATGTCGAGGGTGAGGGTAAAAAGTCGAGGGTGAGGGTAAAAAGTCGAGGGTCATAAAAAAGTCGAGGGTCATAAAGAAATTTGCGGGCAAAATAACTTGTTTAATGTTGTGACATGGACTTATCATATATATGTATGCAGAACTACATTAACTTTTAAAAGATACTACCTTGCGTAAATTTTCTAAGCGATTATTTTGTAAGCCCCTTCACGCTCGCAAGTTAACATGTTTATGTCGAATATGAGAACGGTTTCTTTGCTTTCTTATCAAATTAACGTAACAGCATAGATTATCGGGCAGCTGTAATCGTCAAGCCAGTAATGGCAATACATTAAGGCAAAATATATTACCAATAGCAAGTTATGATAAAAAAAACTCTGCTAGATCGGAGCGCGGTTAGTGCGGTGAAGACATGCCACTGTTTCAACTAGAAACCAATTAACGCTAAATGATTCAGTCACTGATATTACTCGTCTCACGGCCAAACATTGTCATTGACCAACCTCGCAAGCACACCGCTGCGCCGGGACCGGAAAACTTTTGCTTGATGCGAGATTGAACATTGCCATTGGCCTGTTTATGAAATTATACAACGTTTAGAAACTCTTTTAAGACTTCAGTTAAGTTAATATTGATAATAAATGCTCTTTGACTTTGCTTTCAATGAAAAAATTCTGCCTTTATATCTAAAAATGCCTTAATCAAAAGTGGCCTGGGGACATTACAGGCTGGAAGAAAAAACTCTTTTATCGTTAGTAGTTGTCTTAGTTGTCGTAAAAACAGTGTCTAATAGCTCTAATATATAGCTCTAATATATCTAACAAATACAATTATATACCTATTTAGACAAAAAATTAACTACTACTTTAAGTCGAGATTAAGGTCGAGGAAGATAGCTTTTTACAGAATGAATTATACGTTACCGAATTGCGTATCTCTTCAGGTATCTGATTCCATAGTTTAGGGCCTGTTCATATGATCCCGCTTACCGGGACGTCTCGCTTACCGAGACGAATATTTCCGTGCGTTCATATGGAGTATTTCGTCCCGCTTGCCGAGTGAAATTACATTGTAGTTCTATAATTAATAGCGTATGCAAAACTTCTACATTTCAGTCAAGCAACACAAATACTTGGCGATTTTAGTGTTTTTCTTCGTTTATTTACAAGAAAAAGTATTGCTTCAGGTGGTTATTTAATACTTGTTTACAAAACAAACATAAAACCAAGTAAAAAGTGTTAAATTAAACCGGCAAGACTTGTTTCACTTCATCCCGGTAAGCGGGCTGGCGTGTTCATATGGAAAAATTTTCATCCCGCCTACCTATGATCTCGGCAAATTCAAACGAGATCTCGGCAAGTGGGCCAGCTCGCTTTCTCATATGAACACAATGCAAAATTTTATAGGAAAATAGATAGGCGGCGAGATCATCGGTAAGCGAGACGTCACGGTAAGCGGGATCATATGAACAGGCCCTTAGCCCCACTATATTGGAAGCTTTTTTTTAATTAATTAAGGATTCCGTTTTTGGTCTTGGAATATAAAACCTTGTTGAAGAACCTTTCAGATTATGGTCATGAATGGTATTCAGATTTTGGAAAGCTTCGCATAGTCGTTGGGGGGCTAAACCATTAACTGTCTTGTACATGAGCCTGGCTTTCATTTGTGCCCTACGCTCTTCAAGTGTTACCCAGCCTAGAGATTTTCGTGCCAAAATAGACTGACCATGTTCATTTTTTAAGTTCATGATCAACCTAGCCGCTCTGTTTTGGAATTTCTGTAGACGTTCGCTTAGGCCTTTATTAAGTGTATCCCATACTTCACAGCAATAATCAAAATAAGGTTGGATTAGTAAGGCATTATAAACTTTTATCAAAATGTCTTGTTCGACATACTCCCTCATTTTTCTAATAGCCCCAATACCTGATGATATTTTACTGCTAATATGGTCAATGTGTTTTTCCCAACTCAAGTTTTCGTCTAATTCAACTCCAAGAGCTTTGGTATTTTTAACTTTTTTAATCAATTGATTATTTATTTTAACTCCTTGATGGGTATCAATATTACTTATTTTATGTCGTGTTCCAATTAAAACATACTCGGTTTTCACTATATTTAGACTTAGTTTATTTGCATAAAGCCATTTCTGAATATTCCTCATGTCTACGCTCGCCCTCTCTTCCGCCTCACTAATTGTTCTGCCTACTGCCGTTAAGTTAGTATCATCAGCAAACATTCTTGGAGTTGTGCGTTCTAGGCAGCTTGGCAAATCATTTATATACATAATAAATAAGAGAGGGCCGAGTATACTTCCCTGAGGAATGCCACAAATGATTTCTTTCTCCACCGAGAGTATACTGGCCAATTGACAACTTTGAGTTCGGTGCGTCAAATAGCAACGTAAAAGATTTAATGCTTTCCTTTGGAAACCATACATTTCAAACTTACTTAACAGTATTTCGTGGTCGACTGTATCGAATGCTTTTTTAGGTCAAGAAAAACAACTAAGTTATACAGCCCACGGTCCATGTTGGTATACCATTCGTTCGTACAATCCAATAATGTAGTAGTTGTGGAATGATAAGGTCTGAAACCAAATTGGTGTTTTGAGAAAAGATTATTCTGGTTAAGATACTCATACATTTGATCATACATAATTCTTTCCATAAGTTTACTTACTACAGGAAGGATTGATATCGGTCTATAGTTGTCCAACATGGACCGCTGACCTTTCTTAAACAATGGAATAACCCTTGCAGCTTTCCAATCAGAAGGAAATTGATCCGAGTCAGTTGACATATTAAAAATCTCAGTAAGAGAAGGTGCAATAACTGGAGCTGCTACTTGTAGAATTTTAGCTGAAATTTTATCCATTCCAGTCGCTTTGGTGGTAGACAAATTAACTAGAAGAGTGTAAACCAATGTTACACTCACTGGTCGAAATGAGAAACTGTTCTTTGTCTTAGATTTTTGTTGAGTAATAAAATCTCGAAAACTAACGTCATTGTCATTTGGAATAGACTCAGCAAGCTTTGGGCCAATATTACTAAAATAATCATTAAAAATGTCGACTAATTCGTCGGTCGATGTAACAGTTTTACCTGGAAGTTTAATTTCATTAATCGTAGTCTGTTTTCTGTTTCGACCTAATATATCGTTTATTGTTCTCCAAGCATATTTAGGATTCTGTTTATTATTTGTGAATTTGTTTGCATAATAATCTCTTTTAGCACTGCGCAAAGCAGTGTTGGCAACATTTCTAGATGACTTATATAGTCTCCAGTCTTCTTCTTTATTTGTCTTTATTGCTTTACGCTTAAGAGCATCTCTTTTAAATAATTTTTCCTTTACTTCCCGGCTTACCCAAGGAATATTGCCCCCTTTTCTTAATCTTTTTACTCTCACAGGGGCATGTTTGTCCAGCACATCTACAAAAAATGTTTTCCATAACCGCCACATTTCATTTACATTTCTTTTAAATCTTATTTCTTCCCAAGGTATATTTTGTAAGTCATATAGAAAGCCTGAAACATTGAAATTCTTAAAATTTCTATACTCGACAGAACCTTGTAAATCAGTTTTTATTCTTGTACTTATTTTCCGAATACTATAAATGAGGCTGTGATCACTAATTCCGAGATGGACTACACCTGAAAAAAATATTTTTTCAGGCATTGACGCAATTACTACATCCAATAATGATTGGCTAGACTGGGTAATACGCGTAAGGTTATTAATTAATTGTGTAAGCTGATATAATTCCAAAACGTCTTGAAGCTTTCTAGTGGTGGACAAAGTTGGTTCTAGCATATTACAATTTAAATCTCCCAAAATATAAAATTCTATATTTTCATCATCAGTTGATTTGATTAGCCTCTCAATTTTTATAGACACTTCACTAGCGGAACATGGTGGTCTATAAATACTTGAAACTATAAAAGATTGACTATTAGCCTGCTTAATTTCCACACAGACAGCTTCAAGGCCTGTTGGAACTAGATCAGGGCGATTTTCATAATTTATATGGTGTCTTATATAAATACATACCCCTCCTCCATTTCTATTCCGATCAGCACGTAGCAAGTCATAACCTTCAATGCTAACAATCCCATCGGAAATAGTGGAGTCCAAACGGGTTTCATGGGGCCCCCCATGATTTTTACGTGACGCGTGTTTAGCTGTTATTTCAAGCGTTATCACGTGATCAAGTTATTTTTGGTGCGTGAAATCGTGAATTTAAATGTTGGCGAGAGTCGGGAAAAGGCCAATTGAAACGGCGGATTTCGTGATTACTTTACCAAGTAACGTGATTACGTGCACCAGAATTGAAGCTAACTTTAAAAAATCGCCCCCAAAAGGCAGCAAAACAGAACAAGAGAACAACTTATTTGGCCTTAATAGCCCTTAATAATGATTTCAGGCTATTTCGACGACTCGGCACATTCCCACTTCCGGACTGCTACTTTCAAACTTTCGGAGGACTTTAAACTGCCGAAGTCGGAAGGGAGACATCATTTCTTCTTGGTGGACGTTCGAGATATGGAAGACATACCTAATTTTAGTGTGCAGTGATAACCAATTTGTGCAGTGATAAAAATGATTGTGCAGTGATTAAATGTAAAATGTGCAGCAATAAAATTTGCTGTGATAAATTGTTAATTTTATGAAGAAAATGAGGCAATGAGCAGAAAAAACTGAACTAAAAACTCGTCTCGTCACTAGAAAGTATTAATAATCAAAACATTTTAAATGAGAATAACTTGAATGAAATTGAAATAATAACTGCCAATTTATCGAACGTCAGCATTAATATTATACTTAAGTTTCATCAAATGAACAAAGTCTCCCATCAATGATCTCTTTATGAGCTTGGATGTTGGTGTGAATGATACTTAACTTTTTGTAATTATATTAGTGTATAATCTTCAGGATTCTATAGAATGCCCCCACACATTGAAAAAAGACCCTTTGAGAGAGGCTAGATTACAAAATTTTCTGTGGGTACATGCCCCTGGAACTCTTTTACAGTTTATCACATCTAAGCCGCCTCTTATTTGCCAAGAAAAAAATATTTCGTTCCTGCAAGCATATGATTATCAAACTACGCTGTCATAGAAAGTCGTAACAGCAAGTGCTGTCAAGGCCGCCCAGAGGAAGGACAGGGAGGGGGCAATTTGAGCTGGACCCCAGTTAAAGGTAGCCCAAAAAAGAATTACATTGAATTATTCATATAGGTATAAGTGCCAACAAACTTCCAGAATGCAGGATTTGGCCATTTCTGGCACCTGAGATTTCAAAATTTCCCTGGGGAGAATGCCCCCGGATCCCCTTAATCATACTGTTAGAAGATGGAATCACGAGGGGTCACAACTCAATTTTTGCCCTGGCCCCCCAAATTTCCCTGGGGGGCGCCGTGCAGTGCATGTTGATTGGTTACATGTTACTAAAAATGGTGCGTTCAGTAATTTTGAGGGCGTGGCTTCTGCTCGGCTAAACTTTGCACAAAAATGTGCAGTGATAAAAAATTCTTAAAATTAGGCATGATGGAAGAACAGTTCGTTTCAATAGTAGATTTGCTTGAGGTGAGCCGCTAATTTCTTAAGATTGTTCATTAACGACGTAGTTTCATGTTTCTCGATTTGCCAGTTTTAGCCGGCTCAATGAATTAAACAGTATGTTTAAATGCGTTTCAAAATACCTGTTGACCATGTTGTCTTTACCAATGGTAGTCTTGTTGGAGATAAGATTAAAATATTTGATCAGAAAATTCGGTAAATTAAGTGTCAAACAGAAAAATGCGCGCCTACAGTACCATTTTCTGCACATGTTCGACGCCCTAATACATTCTATCAAATTCAGTAAGTATGCTATAGTTTTTGCCCCCGTGTGAACGTGAAATTAGCTATTTCTTTTTCGTGACGTGTTATTTGGAATTTTTTTTGGCGTGAATGTGTGAATTCAAGGGGCTCATGGGGGGCCCCCCATACCACTCCCACAACTGGAAATTAGAAGTTAACCCCCCTACCCCCTTCGGATATCCTATTGTCTGGATTGGTGTTCTATTTGTTCCATATTGAAAAGAATGTTATATGTCTCTCCAACGTTTGCACATATCGAATAATCAAGATTCATATTTACTATTGTAAAAAATCAAGTTTCAGCATAAGCTCTTGGTAGTCTACATTAGCGTCTCGAGACTGTGAAAAACGGTCGATGGAATTTATCATATCAAAAATTGCCTGTAGCAAGTATTGTTTGTCTTCTTCCTCCATTTTGAAAACATAATAAATGCGCCCGCGAACAACAAAGACATTGGATTGCGGTTGGGTATCAAAAGTTGGTCCTCAAAAGTTGGTCTTCAAAAAATAAGTTGTGTTTTCAACCGATAAACCGGTGATCTTCAAAAACAATGTTGTTATTTTAATGAAATGAATATGATCCTCAAAATATCATATAGTGAAATGCAAAAGTTGATTTTTGGCGGACATGGGACACCATAGAAAAGCACCAATGGATATTTTACAATAGCAAACGTTTATATATAAATGAATGATCAAAATTAATGAACAATACACTCAGCCTCTGGAGTCTCTGCACTATAAGAACAATAAATTACTCTCTGCAACCGAAAGTTCAACATTCAACTGCAATGTAAAAGTAGATTCACTCTTACTACAGAAAGCTTCAATAAGATTGTCTTCCAGTTTAACAGAATAACAAATAAAAACAAGTACTAAAAGTACAAATATATTTATTACATATCTTTAGAACTATTTAATAATTGAAAACATCTACTGACTACTGTCTATATATTTTGTAAAAAAGGCTTATTTTAAGATGGATAATTGAAAGTTTGAAACCTTCTGGTCGATCAAGGTTAAACATAAATGATAAATGAACTACTTACTTCCCTTTAAAAGTTTGCTTGATCATATTCTGTCTCCGTAATTGGAAAGCAAACTAGAAATTGTGCTGTCATACCACTGTGGCGATAAAATATTATTCCCGCATGGACAACTTTGAACGAACAAAACTGACGATATTTTAGGGCAATCTGGATAATTTTCGTTTTAAAAGCATTAACATAACATCTTTTACCCACGGTGGAGCAATCAGCTTGGTAAAACTTCGCAAAGTATCTCAAATTCGGGAATATTCACCTTGGTTCACGTTGTTCGCCATACATTTCTATAGTAATTTGTATCACTCCGTGGTCCCCGGAAGTGATTTTCGCATATATAATTTGGCTTCACTTTTCACACCTAGAGAAGCTATATCCAGTCTACTATTAGATCAGTGGTCTGACTCTCCCTTCTTACATTCAAAGTCGTGCAGTGTTTCTCAAGTGAAGTTTTCCTTCGTTCACACATACGGATGTAGATCAATGCAACGGTGGTAAAGGTCAGTATGTCCAAGAATAACTGTAACATTGTTTTATTATATTCTTTATTTTCTTTTTCAGTCGAACAGGTCTGGACCACCCTGCGATTTTGGTGCGGGTTGCGGTTTTTCTGTGAATTTGCTTTCCTCCAGCTTTTCGCCCTTTTCCCGATGATTACACCACATGATGTAGAGGAATCCAAGTCTCACAGTAATACCCACCACCATACCAACTTCTGACATGTTTTATTTTACTTAGTGAAATTTAAATATGCACGCCCTAGTGTGTTCGATCCTCATTTCCACGCTTCGCTTACACCCACGCCAGGTAGGGACCTGGCAAGATGGTTAAGAAAGCGAAATATTCGGGATTTTCGATGAAAATGGGAGGAGATCTGACTTTCTTTTAAACCAGTGTACGCTGTAGGGGACGAATACTCTTAATTTTGCTTAAAAGCGTCTCAAAATAATTTTAAGTATGGTCCAAGTAAAACCTAAGTGATCTTAATTTTGCTTAAAAGTGTCTCAAAATAATTTTAATGGTCCTTAACTTTGCTTGAAAGCGTCTCAAAATAATTTTAAGTATGGTCTCAAAATAATTTTAGGTAGGTCTCAAGTAGATTTGAGTTTGAAATCAACAATTTATAGACAAGGCTTTCCTACATACAAATAAAACAATCATGACGAGTTTCAGAAGAACAGATACCAAAGTTAAGCTTTACTTCAACTGTCCGGAAAAGGTGGATCGTATCGGGAGAATGTGTATACGTAAGTATACTAACTACAAGGACATGACGGTCATCATCTCAACCATAGGCGAAAGAGATTTGATTGCGAAACACAGAGTTAAGTTTGGGAAAGGATGAATGGGAAAGGACGCCGGAATTAAAGGTGTGAATTACAATTCCGAAGGTCTGAAGGGTATCCACATCCTAATTGTCATTTCCGAATCCATCGATGTGATTGACTGCTGGCTCAAAAGTTCGTACACTCCCGCCTTGACAACTTATTTGTCAACACAACGTCTCTTTACTTCTCCGACAATTGCTGCCTTTCTTCTTGGTCTACGATCCTCCTTTTCATCCTTTTGGGTATGTTCGTTCCTAAGCTCCAATGGAAACAGTTTTTGAACGGGACGCCGTATGTACGTTGGTTTCTTGCTGTCCCCCGCAATTCTAATAACAGCAGCGCGTATTCTCCCATCTGTTCTACGTATTAGCACATGAACTCTTGCCAAACGCCACTTTGCTCGAGATCTCGTCATGCACACTAATTACATCACCAATGTTGATAGATGTTTCTTTCGTCACGCTCAACGAGCCACGATGTTGTTCCCGAAGACTCAGAAGATATTCCTTATGCCATTTTTCCCAGAAACTGTCAGTTAACCTACATAGATACTTCGCTCTTTTTGTCAACTCCGTTCCAGAGATGTCTGCGGTTTCTCCTTCACACTTAGAATTTGACATCAAAATTGAACGTCTTCCCATTAATAAATGAGAAGGTGTTAAAGCTTCTTCCATTTCGCCAGATTCAACATACGTCAGAGGTCTTGAGTTTAGTACACTTTCCACTTCCGTAAGAACTGTATTAAGTTCATCGTAACTTAATCTCGCATTCTTTAATGTTTTCTTTAAACAACGCTTCGACGACTTGACCATTCGCTCCCAGAACCCACCCCACCAAGGGGCCTTTTCAACTATGAATTTCCATTCAACTCGTCTGGACTGTAACAATTCTTGGACTTCCGGTTAATCGAGTAATGCTGACAATTTATTGCTTGAGGACTTAAATGTTTTAGCGTTGTCCGACAATATAAACTTTCGAATACCTCTTCGACTAATGAATCTCCTAAATGATCGAATAAACGCATCAGCTGTCAGGTTTGGAACCAATTCCAGATGAACTGCTCGAGTACTTGCACATGTATAAAGTGCAATATATATTGTTTCTCCATCGTGAGAAAAGTCAAGACGATTTTGACGTGGAACAAATAGCTTTCAGTTTTTTCGTGTATTTTAACAAGAAATTTACATAATATTTAACGGAATTCGCAAAACAATCTTTCGATACGACAATAAAACGTTCGTCTCACGTTTTTGCGCCCGCGGTCCTTGTCTTTTGCGGTCGCATTCCTGATCTCTATTTTTAACTGGATGCTGTCATAAGGACAGAAACATCCCCCTCCCGAATGTAAAAACATTCGAACCCAACTAACAAAACTAGTTAATATATAACTGCGATGTGTTCAATGTCTTAGGTAACAGTCCGAGCGTTATGAATTGTCTCCTGCGTATTCAAAAGGGCACAACCGGTGCACCGGACGCAAGTATTCACCGTCTTTCGTTTTTATCCTTACAACTCGTACCAATCCATCATTTCCAGGAATTACTTCGATAACTCGACCAAGAGGCCATTCTCCTCTCTTTGCATTCGGCTCTACTAACATCACTACGTCGTCCTCCTTTAGGTTGTGTGTCGGATGAAACCACTTCTTTCGTGTATTTAAGCTCGGCAGAAACTCTCTCCTCCAGCGTTTCCAAAACTGCCCCACCAACTGCTGTACACGATGCCAACGCTTTCGGGGGTTGAAAACTTCATCTCGATCTGCGGTTTCAGGAGCAAATTTTCCTCCCAACTGTCCGATAAGGAAATGACTCGGGGTCAACGGGGAAAGATCATCAGGATCTGAACTGATGAAGGTGATTGGTCGTGAGTTTAATAAACGTTCTGCATCGCAAATGGCAGTATGAAGTTCCTCGTCGGTAATGTCCGCATTACCAAGAATAGCTTTTATGGCTTTTTTAGCACTCTTGATCATTGCCTCGAATACACCACCGAAGTGTGGGGCCGATGGTGGATTGAACTTCCACTCCATCGCATAATCTTGTGTTGTCTTGTTTGTAATTTTTTCTAGATCAAATGCTTCTGCTAACTCTCGCAGTTCTCGTTCCGCTCCAACAAAGTTGGTACCGTTATCAGAAACTACGTATGTCGGCTTCCCCCTCCTTGCTACCATCCTGGTAAACGCGTTTATAAAGGAATCTGTATCCAGGGAATACGCCATTTCCAAATGTACAGCCCGTGTAGTAAGACAAGTAAATAGACACAGGTAACGTTTTGCTCTTGTCTTGCCTCTTCCCTGTTTGGTCAAGTATGGTCCGCCGTAATCCACACCAACGCGTTCAAAGGCTCGTAGGGGGCATTGCAATCTTGACATCGGTAACGGAGCCATCATTTGAGTAGTTGGTTTTCCGGTGAATCGTCTACGACAGCCAGGACACTTTTCAATCGTATTTCGCACAGTTCGTCTTCCTTTGATTATCCAGAATCGGGCACGCAGCTCAGTTAGAACATGTTCAACACCAGAACCGTGTCCGAGATTTTCGTGTGCACTTATAATTATCAGACGTGTTACAGTATGATCTTTGGGTAATAAAATGGGGTGTCTAACACCATATGGCACGTCAGTGGCGTTGCGTAATCAGCCGTCAGATCGTAATAACCCATTCTCGTCTTTCTTTGGATTTAATTGAATCAAACACTTTTCTTTCACACCGTCGGGAAACGCCTCGCTCTGTGTTCGTTTAAACCAATATGTCTCTGCTTGCTGTAATTCTTGTGCTCGGAGCGTCCGACTTTTTTCTCGGTTTTCGTTAGGCTGTTTGCAATTACTCAGGAAACGTCGAACCCATCCGGTGACGTGCACTAATCTTTGAAAGCTCGAGAAACGATTTGGATCAATGAGACTTTGGTTTGAACTGTCCCTTGTTGTGTGAGTAACGTTAACCTTTCGTCTTTCGCCTTCGACAATATTTCTCTGAATTTCTTCGTTGGGGATTTGAGGGGGCCATGTTGACTCGTCTTGTTGTAGAATTTCTGGTCCCTTCTTCCACAATTCGTTGTTTGCTAGGTCTGTGGCTGACAATCCTCTTGTTGGCAGGTCTGCTGGATTCGACTCTCCAGGTATATGTCTCCACTGCTCTGGGTTAGTGGATCTGTGAATTTCGCCGATTCGGTTGGCTACAAACGGCTTGAAATCACGACTTTGGTTTCGTATCCAGTACAACACGTTTGTCGAGTCAGTCCAGAATATAGGTTCTCCAACTTCTAAGGTCTTGCTAATGTTCTTTGCCAGTCGAGTGGAAAGAACTGCACCCATGAGTTCTAGCCGTGGTATCGTCACTGCTTTTGTTGGTGCCACTCTACTTTTCGACGCAACAATTCTCGAGGTCGTGCTCTCGTCAGAATATCGACAAACTAAGTAGGCTACCGTAGCATAAGCTTCTTTTGATGCATCTGAAAATACGTGTAACCGACTTTGGGAAGGACTGGGTAGACGGAGACTTCGAGGAATAGTGACCTGCGATAATTCACGTAGTTCCGAGACCCATTTTTTCCACTTGAAAATCAATCCGTCTGTAAGGAGATCGTCCCAACCGATTTCAGCTATCCAGATTTCCTGCATCAAAATCTTAGCACGTAGGGTGAAGGGGGCCAAGAACTGCAGTGGGTCAAAGATAGTCGCTATAGTGCTGAGAACGTTTCTTTTTGTCAACTTCATATCCACATTGGGTGGTTGGACCCGGAAAGTAAAAACATCGCTCGTTGATTCCCACAGTATACCGAGAGTCTTTGTCTTGGGGGACTCCTCCGTGTCATGGATCTCAAAGCTCTGCAGACGGTCTTCTGTCGGAATGTCGTTCAGGACGGTGGAATCATTGGATGACCATTTTCTCAGCTTGAAATTGCACATAGCAAGCAACTCTGACAGTTCATGTCGTAGTTGTATAGCCTCGTCTACCGTCTCAAATGAGTCTAACACATCGTCCACATACATAGAATTGTCAACAGTTTCTGCAGCATGAGGGTAATCTGCAGCGTGAACTTTCGCGTGGGTGTGCACAACGTGTTGTGCACAGAATGGGGAAGCCCTGTTACCAAACAGGAGTCGTTTAAACTCGTAGTGATCTGGATCTTTTCTTGAATCAAAGTCGCGCCAGAGAAACCTGTGGTAACGTCGATCTTCCTCAATAAGACCAACTTGTAGAAACATCTCCGAGATGTCTCCAGATAGGGCTATAGGGGCTCGTCGAAAGCGTGTCAATACATCAGTTAACTCTCTTTGAAGTTTCGGACCAGGCCGCACAGCATCATTGAGACATTTCCCGTTGTCTTTGGCAGCGGCATCAAAGACCATACGCACGTTAGTTGTTGTTCGATCCTGTCTTATCACTGGGAAATGTGGGAGAAACCACTGTTCAAGTTCATTGCTCTTGGGCACTTTTTTAACATAGCCTTTTCTTTCGTAATCCTTGATGATCTCGTCATATGTGTTTGCTACTTCGGAACCTTTTCGTACTAGGGATCTTTCTTGGGTCTTGAGTCTGTTTAAAGCCATTTCGTAGTTGTTTACTAGGTGTGGTTCGCCTCTTTTCCACGGAATGCCAATCTCGTATCGACCGTCTCTCAAACGTAATGTTTCTGTTACTTGGGCTACTGCTGCCTTCTCGTCTGGCGTCAATTCTCTTTCCGTTTCATCTCGAATAC
>CACRXK020007504.1:1354-22676 GCA_902702795.2 Paramuricea clavata
GGGGGGGGGGGGGCTGTGGCTACGCTTCTGAATGGCAGTTTGTCAGCATGTATGTAAGATGCAACTACAATTTGAATACAATTTGTCAGCATGTATGTAAGATGCAACTACAATTTGAATACAATTTGTCAGCATGTATGTAAGATGCAACTACCTGAAAAATAAGAACAACTTCAAGAAAAACAAAGTTAATTTTTCAGCTGGTTGCATCATACATCCTGCAAGTGAACATGCATGCACATATAAAATACAAGCAAATGATGAAGAACGTTCGTCGTTTTAACTGTGAGGGCAATTGAATATATACTTACATTTCTATTTACAAGTTGCTAAGGCTAAAATTCAATACCATGACACGTTTCACATCTTTCTAAAAAATACAGAAATATGTCAACAGAAACCACGTGTTACTAGTCATACACACATACTATTGTCAGTGACTGTGACTATTGCAAACAAAACACTCAAAAACTGACAAGTTTTATCATTACCATTTATAGGTTAAAAGAAACATTAAACCGAATAATACCTACACATTACTTTAAAATGCAGTTTAAATTTGGCAAAATACTGGAGTTCCAAAAATTCGACTTTCTCGACAACAAAATTACAAAACTTTAAATTTCCATCTCTTTCCGATAAAACACGAACTTATCCGAACCTGTTACGCACGTCAACGAGCAGTGTCGGCCATGGTGTCGGCATACGCCGAAAGCATATAAATATTTAAATATAAATGAACTTTCTGACAGAAATTTTATAGAATGATTTAAAAAGGAATTGACAATATAAAAACTTTCAGAATAAACAAAATGGCTCAAAATATCTACTGAAAACGTGAATTACTGTATTTCTTCAAAATATTATAAAATGAATTTTTTTTCAAAAATCTCGAATTTTGAGTCGAAAGGTGGAAACATCATACTTCATTATAAATTTTAGATCCAACATGGCCGCCGCAGAGGAGCGAGTTGATTCGAAATTTGACGAATTTTGCCATATTTGTGCGACAGTTACCATCGGTTTCGAGAGAGTTTGCGCCTTGGAATGCGAACGAAAACTTACTTGCAAAGTTCACCTAGGCAGGGGACGAATATATTTCGACATCCCGCGCACAGAGCTTGGGAAAATCAAGGACCTTCGTTCGGTTGAAAATCTTTTTGTAGTTGTGTCAGACATCGCATGCTTCAAGTCCTCCGCAGATGAAAGCGTAGAGGAAATACTAGAGAGATTTTATCACCTTCCTGAAGAACTAAACTGGGAATCTGCTATCAGAATCTGGAAAGAATTCAATGAATTTTCTTCTGATATAAATACTGTTAAAAACGTTTTGCCCATATTGAATCTGAAATCACACACAACCGTTGCTAAACAAGAAATTGAAAGTGCAAATCCTATAGGAAGTCCTGACGAAGAAAGGTCAGACCCTATAGGAAGTGTAGAAAGCCATAATCTATCAGTCGAGCAAACTAAGGCAGGCATAATTTTACCACGGTTCAGAGTGACGTGTACCCGAACTCATTCTGCACCGAGTCAAAAACATCCATTCACTTCCATGCAAGCAGCAGCAAAATTTGGTGGTGCCATAAATGACCAGTTTGGTTGGATAGTAGACCTAGAAAATTTCGATTTGGAGGTGTTGCTAAATATCGTAGATAGTCACGTCGTCGTCGGTGTTTCTCTTACAAAAGAAAGTTTATTCCGAAGAAATATCGTGAATTTTGGACCGACAACTTTGAGGTCGACACTTGCTTACTGTTTGACATTGTTAGCTGATATCAAGAAAGGTGAGATAAGCTCAGGGGTTGAAATTAAAAAAAAAATTGGTTGGCCAGTTGACTGCCAGTGAATAAGATCTGGTCGCAAAAATTTAATAACAAGTCGCCCCATGTCAATGTATTATGAAGTATTCTGTTCAGTTGTATACTGTAGATATATACAATAAACTAATAAAGAACTGTTTAATATATCGTATGGAAAACTATATGTAAAAGCATAATAAAATACTTGAGAGACTGGAATATTTCAAGGCTTTAGAATTACTTCATCATTTCAATTTTTTCTGTCTCCACGTGGGCTGCAGTTTGGCGCACGCTCATTTCAACCCCTGGATAAGCTAGACATCGCAATTGCAATCTTGGACCAAAATATTTTCATAGTTATTGTCGATTTCAAGTTCCTTTTCAACGCGCGGGTCCCAAGTTCGTTGCGAACTTACCAATTACGTTTCCAAGCTCGAAAATTGGGCGTGAACTTCGCAACGAAGTTCACAAGTACATTGTTTGAACTTCGTTTGTAAACAATCACGTTTTTTTGAAGGAGATGTGGTGTGCGATCCGCTATGTGGCAGTGGAGCTATTCCAATTGAATGTGCAAGTGAATGGCCATGTTCCTTCAACATTTCTGGAGACAATTTTCACTCAGCTCCTCCAAGGACTCAAGACAATGTGACTTATGTCAACAACCAGAGATCTGCTGAGAATAAGTATGGCTATTTTTCATTTTTGCTAGTGTAGAGTTGACACAGAAATTTCTGCTGTCAGATAAAACTTTGTACTTTTTCGTTGGTCCGTATCGTACTGGCTTTCCCGGCATTGAGTCGGTTCAACTTGTGAACGAATGCTAAATTATTTTGAAATCTATGCTAAATTGTTAACTATTTACCATTCAACATACGTTTTAATAAGTTATTTTCAACTTTAATGCGGAGCAATTTTTTTATTGTTGGTTTATTTTCGGATTGGAGAGTTAAGATTTTTGCAACAAATCCAATTTTGAACCAACTACACACCCGTCGTTGCATATCTGTTACTGACTTCATTTCAGATTTATCGGATAACAATTTTTGGCATTGAATCGAAATATCAAAATGCAGCTTAAGTCCTTTTTTGCATAATTTAATAACAGCAACAAAAACGAAGAAATTTTGGATATCAAATTCAAATTCTACCATCATAAGTAGTATCCTTTTTTTAAACTTTACTAGAAAAAGTGTCACAGTGGAAACATTTCTATGGGATGCGTGTCGTTTACCGTTGAAAACAAATGCAGTTGATGTGTTCATCACGGATTTACCATTTGGAAAGAAAAGTGGTTCAATGGTGAAGAATTGGCAACTATATCCTGAAGTTTTGTTCGAAATGGCGCGTGTTTGTCAAGTGAAGACGGGACGAGCTGTAATTTTGACGAAAGATAAGAAAGCCATATCGAAAGCCTTTACACAGACTGCACAGTTTTGGCGAAAGAGGTTTACGTATTGGATTAATATTGGAGGTTTGCAGGCTGGGGTGTATGTACTGCAGAGAACAGCTAGTGCAATGCAGAACTCATCTTAATGACATAAAAATTGATAATTTTGACGATTTGTTGATGTGATTCGGGCCAGCTTGGCTAGCCGAGATGAATAATTGTGTCACGTATTTTTTTCTTGACCATAAAAGATCTTTTGAATGAACGTTATACTGTTACTGGAATCAAAATAAGCTAATTAGCCTTTCTCACGAAGGCCAAAATCCGCCATTTTTGGGGTACTGTCTGCCCTTGTGAAATATTCTAGACAATTCAAACAACGTGAAAAGCGACTTTTAAATTAAAGTACTGTTGTAACTGTAAATTTACCATCATACAAACAACTATAATACTAAAAGGTCGCATTTCGTGGTGCGGATCTGACACAGGGCTCGAATTTTATCGCGGCAATTGCCGTAGAGGGAGAACAAAATGCCGTGGATCATTGCGGCAACGACGGCAATTTTTTGCCGTGTAGTCTGTGCATTACTACTTTGATACTTGAATTCAGATGTTGATCAAATCATGCGTAAATCACTATTTTAGTCTCAGTTTTCTTCGAAAAAAAAACACTAAAGAAATACGTAGACATGTTTCTAGCTTGTCAAAAATCCAAAGTGACAATAAAATTAAAGTTTTATTACAGTCATTTGAAAAATGCCGTGGAAACTGCCAAAATTGCCGTAGACAGCTGTTACGTTCTACGGCAATTTTTAACGCCATTACCGTCGATTGATTTCGGGGAAATTCGAGGCCTGATCTGAGACAGTGAGACTCTCAAACGTGGGAGAGGCAGTACCCCCAAAATGGTGGGAAAATCGGCCGCGAGAAAGGCTGATTCAAATTTGGAAACGTCATTTTGGATGTTTATCAAAGCCATGATAACAACTTTAATCTTTATTAAACTAATCGTCCCAGTTAACCGGGTCGGTTAGAATTGAGTGCAAAAATGTTGTTAGAGTTACGTGTATAACATTAAAAATTGCTTGCTTCACCTTCATTTTTATATTATCATTAATACTCGCATATGATTTGGCAACCTCGTTCCCAGGCTCTTCCCTCTTGTGGAGGAAAGATTTCTTTATATATAATAACTACAGTGACACGCAATTTGATTGGTCAGTCAATAGCCATGCAGGATCAGGCCATCCTGCACGAGGAATTAAAATGCATTCGCGGGATTCTCAAAATGTTATTGTTTCACAGCTGTAGTTATTTTATAAAACAATTACCAAATGGTTTTCCAAGCAAGATAGCGTGATCCATGCACTTGGGATGTTGCTCGACTTTTGGAAAGCATAAAAATACACTCGTCTGGGGCTTGAGTATTTTTACGCTTTCTGAAAGTCTCGCGACATCCCTCGTGCATGGATCACACAATCATGCACGGAAAACCATTCAGTATTCCTTTATTCCTCCACAAGAGGGAAGAGCCTGGGAACGAGGTTGATGATTTTGTGCGTTTCTAGGACTACTTTTTAATGGTCATAAATCTGACTCGCTCACAGTCAAAATCTATCAAAAAAATATTCAAGATTTTTTAAATGTATTTTTTGACCAATTTTATCATGGATGCCCTTCAAGAGGAATTCTGTTCAAAAAAGCTGCGCAAACCAGCCACAATACGACGTATCATCGTTTGCATTTAAGAATGGACAGTTGCAGATAAAATATTGTCTATTCGTATTTACCTCAGCCATTCAGCATGAAGCTACTCATGTAGCCTGCGAGCAGGCTCACGTGAAGCTAGTTAAATGTGATTGCTGATCAGATTGAAACCTCTCCAATGTTTGTGACAAACATCACGGTTCCTGTGAGCAGACGGTGTTTTTATCTGCAACTGTCCTTGATGCAAACAATTGTATATGGGTCTTTTAATCTCGCTATATTCATGAATATAACACTCAGTCACAATCAAAATCACAATCACCATCAAAACTATCTCCCCAACCGCCAACAGCATGTCCCACACCAAACCCAAGGAGTCCACCTGCTACAGCTCCACCTGCAGCACCTGCTAGAAGTCCTCTTCTTGACGATAAGCCACCTCTGCTTTGTGGTGCCTGATATTTAAATACAAAAAATGATGTAAACATAGGGCCCTATGGCTAGCTATATGGCAATAAAAATTAAGTTTATCTGATTGGATAGAACTTTTAAAATTAGATACAAAACTCCTGTACCGATTTTTCATATCTTGCTTAGTATTTGAAAATTTGCATTACTAAGAAATAAATTATATGGCACACTTGAATCACCTGATTATACTGTTGTTGTTGATAAACTGGATAGCCATATCCGGCTGGAGGTGGCGGGTGTGTTTGGTAACCAGGGTACTGGCCATACATCGGAGGTGGTTGAGCTCCCATTGGTTGAGTGTACATTGGGGGTGGGCTCTGGTATGTTGCTGCTACAGGGTAAGGTTGAGGCATACCTCCTTGAGCAAGGTAGGGTGCCCTGGGGGGAAGATATTGAGCAGTGGGATAACCCATTGCTGGTTGGTGTGTAGGGTATGGTATTCCAGGCTGACCGTTTGGATAAGGCATGCCAGGTTGATAGCTTGGATATACATTTCCTGGTTGAGGTACACCTGACATCTGAAAAACCAAATTATATATTATTTCATTATAATTGCAGATTTCATTCTTATAATTGCACGATTCATTTGGTGGACATTAAAACCAAATGAACAAAAATGGACATTGATATAGAAAATAATTAAGTTTCACTATACATCATGCTTAACTTCATTTGGGCATTGTGATCTCCTGATTCATTTATTTATACAAAACTACTATGATTTACAATTGTGGAAAAACAAGAATTAAGATTACCATTGTTATTGCACTTTGTCTTATTTCATTCAACTTTTGCACCCAATCTCTAAACAAAAATATTGGAATATTGTTCAGTACCCAGTCTTTCTAAAACAGGAATTGGATTGACACAGCAAAATTTCTGTATTACAGAGGTGCCCATTTCATAGATGTTTTAAACTAAATACACTACATGAGAGTTATGACCAGACTTTCCACCTTAAGTTTGTGAAATGGAAAATGGGTAAGTGAGAATAAAAGTAACATGCACATATCTTAGGGGCACCCTCTTGTCCACTGGCCCATTCAAATATTTTCAAATATCAAGCATATAAATACAGTTTCCACAATTAATCAGCCTGTTAATGCAAGAGCAAAATCAAACATTCATCGGTCAGGCTTCAATATTATGGTAAAATTTGTTCACAAAAATACAAATTGTGAATTGAAAAGCATTATAAATACTAAAATTCCTAAGGAACGTCAAATATTTCATGTCTAAGGAAAACATAGTCATGCATGTGTGCGAGTAGAGAAAGATCCAAATGTGTGTGTCTTATACTATATGCATGAAAGTTGGAAGGTCTATATATGATAGGATATTAGAAACTGTCCATAACAGATGCCTTTATATTAGAGAGGTGTCTATAAGGATCAAGAGGTTTACTGTACACATGTGGTAACAAGTTTTCAAATATAATAACAAATTTTAAAAAAGCACTTCTGATAAAAAGTATAACTGGCAGCCACCCTTCAAATATACTCACCTTGCATCTTGCTCTGTATCTGCCAAAACAGTGATATTCTTTACAGAAGAACGAACACTAAATAAGCAATTCACTCGACCAGATGCCTTTTGTTGTATATCATGTTCAACTTCAAAACCATAATCTATTCTTTGGCAATTTTGTCTTACATTAATTTTGCCATCACATATTTGACTACCAGGTGTCTCGTAATACACCAGTTCACCATCCTGGTAGAGGACAAAATATCGCCTTTTCCAATCTCTTTTCAACAGTCCACCTAAAATTCAAATCAATTCCATAATAGGAATATATCAATTTATAATTACACATGTAAAAATTTCACCTGTCAATTAATAGATGTGTTTGCAACACCCTTGTAGCAAGCTTGTCAACAAGTAGTAACAATGCTGTTATTTTATCAAGTTGCTACAAGATTGTCACTTACAACTTGTTGACAAATTGTTGAATTGCAGGACGATAACAAGTTGTTAGAACAACTTGTAACAAATTTGTTGAGCTCAACGTGGCAAGTTGTCAACAAGCCGTTGACAGCTTGTCAACAAGCTGGCTGGGAACAAACAGTGCGAACACATACTGTTGACAAGTTGATCAACATGGAACAGCATTGCTACAAGTCTGCTGCTGGTTTGTTACAACTTGTGCATTTCATAATGCACAATTCTAAAATGCCCAGGGTGTCATAAATTTTGCTGATACATGTATATTAATAAAATTAAAATAATAACTGGTCTCTCATTTTAATTACATATAATCATCAAATTTTATTGCTGTGCTTGGATTAGAGTGCAGCTCAAGCTTCTAAGGATTGAGTTAAGGTCACGATATAAGTTTAGATTTAATTTTTGTGATACGTTTTTAAAAGAACCTGAGCTTGATATAAATATGTATTAATGCTTCAAATCCTTCCACGACATACATTTTGTACAGACTACGTACAAGTAAATCTGTTTATGTCTGCCAGCAAAATGAAAAAAATCCACGGGTCTATTGATTTTCAATTAAAAATGGAAAGTCTTTGACATAAACTTTGAAGACAAAGAATGAAATGGCGTAAAAAAGTAAAAACGCTATTTTACCTATTTAAATATTTTATATGATTATTTATGTTTATTGCTGTCAGTTGTCAAATATGCTGCTAGTCGAGTGTTAGTATTAATGAACGTGTGAAATACGAGCGGTATACAACTTTTATATACTTACTTAATTTCTGTAGAAATCCCGACTTAATGGTGGCCATTTTTAACAAGCAGACAATTTAGATAACGTATTGAATTTTACTATCGTCATAGGTATTTTTTCAGCGCATGTTGCTCTTTGTCACTTTCTAATCTGATCAAATTAAAAATACGGAAGTTGCCCTGGGGAACGAAACCGTATAGTGATCTCGATAGGTAACCGGAGTGATAACGAATAACATGCCAAGGGTTTTAATGTTGTAGAATGTTGTAGACGTTGACTTGTAGACAATCGAAAATAATATAATGTATTCTCAACTGCCTATATGATTTAATACAGTCAGTAGAAGATTATCTGATGGTGGTCCAATAGGTTAGCACTATTTCCCATCCAGCAAACTGACCTGACGTCATTTTCGGAAGTTAGAAGAGGTGTTAAATGGCTATGAAACTAACCCAAACCCTACCCCTACTCTAACCGCAACCCTAACTCTAACCCTAACCCTAACCGAATTAATAAAAAAACGACTTTAGAAAATCGATAAGGCGGTTTGCTGGATGGAAAAAAGTGCTAACCTGGTCTCAATAATTGAATTTATTGATCACAAATTTCAAGATAAAAGATTGACCACCACACTGCTTGCACCGGTGGAGAAATCTATTCCAAGTAGTTGGTAGAGATGCAGTTGGCCAACAGACGCAATTTTTTTATGGGTTATATCAAGAATGTCCAAAAAAGTGGCACGGACGCAACCCCCCCCCCCCGTCTCTCCAAAGGATTTACACCTTTAAAACCGTCAAGAATTCCTATTCAACCTTGTTCTATATGGATTACAGTTCTATGTTAAGATCTAGATCCACTTACAGTTAACCACAATAACGTTGAACAAGATTACAGGGGATAAATGGTAGTTGGTTTCACACATCCATTGTTAAAGTTACAAAAGTTACAAAAAGTTTAAAAAAATAAGTTGGTAATGACTTCATATGCAATGAATATTAAAAGTAAATTCAAAGTGTCTTTTCTAGTAAAGATAACTTTGGTTGCTGGTATAGTGTCTACAGTTTCAACTCGAGATAAAAAATCCACGAGTTTATAAAATGACTGTTAAATGTTCTAATTTCTAAAAAGGTTTCTTTGAAAACCACTAAATACTAAAAATGTTTTCTCGAGTGAAAAGTTCGTAATTAACTACTACTGCTGGACGATCTGCCAGGCGTATGCCTTGTCACTTCAACAGGCTTGCAACCTTTTGATTTTTTCTTTAACTGCTTACAACAGCTCCATCCTTGATGGATGGTATATTCTCCTGGATGATCCATTTTCACGCAGGTCCGAGTCTTCATTGCCGCGCGAGGCATGTACATCCGGCATTTGGTGCAGCGGACGTCTTCCAATTGCTTTGTCAGTATGCGCACGCATTCCAACAGACCTTTAATTGTAATAATGATAATATTTAATGTATACTGGTTGCCTAATTGACCTAACCAAGCGAGGCTCATGATACACCGAGTGCTCAATTACAAAAGTCTAAGGGTTAGTTTTGGTGTTGGAGCGCAACACAATATTGGTTTATACTCAATTCACAACAACTTTAAAGTGCGACTAACCACTAATATGATTTTTGGTATGTGTAATATTTGGGTCATTCGAAGAAAAAATGTAATATATCTTTATAATAAAAAATCCCATCTTGGTCAACTTTTTCACCGTCAAAGGTTCCGGATATGATGTCATTAGGTGAATTGCAAATTAGTTTTCCTCTGTTTTTGGACCAAAAATTCACCTAATGACATCATATCTGGAACTTTGACAGTGAAAAAGTTGATCAAGATGAGGTTTTTTACTATAAAGATACATTACATTTCTTTTCAGAATGACCCAAATACTACACATACAAAAAATTATATTTGGAGTTTAACTTAATTTATAGTCGCACTTTAATAATGCTATTGTTCTAGTTTACAGAAGCATATAGAATAGAGTTAACTATAAGCTTTAGAATAACTCTAATACATAATTATAATGCTTACCTTCGTTCTATTCTGTGCTTCTGTAAACTAGAACATGCAATACTATTATAGTAACTAGGCATACAAGTTATCTGAAGTTATGAATTTATTAGGTAGCAACGACGCTAGCAACGTTAGCCAAAATGTACATACGGCCATCCATGAATCTATGATGAATATTATCATACAGGCGTACATTTTTACTTGTGAGTATTTGGCCCTCACCTCGCCCTCCTGACTCTAACCGGGGTATGCCCCCTTCACCTTAATCGGGAATGGCAGAGAGTTTGTTGTGGAGGACGGAAAAACGGAGTACCCGGCGAACCTTCGAACCACAGCAGTGTTCAAAGTACACGAGTGTTCAAACTTCAAAGCACACCAGGTCTAGTAGACTAACTACAGTTGACCTGAGCTGAATGAGCTTATATTCATGCGATCTTGAAACGAAACCTTGACATAAAATATACAAAATCTTTGGCATCAGATTATCATCAAACGTGTCCAAAATGCGTGAAATAGCGTTTCCCAAACCTTAAAATAAGAAAAATTTCCGTTGGGTCCCCCCCCCCCACACGTTTGGAGCTGGCTACGCCCCTGCCCAATCCCCAACCTTGCTTGCGTTCCCACCTTTGGCCTTTTCTTCTGCAGTCTTGCTGGATTTTTTCACTTCTTCGCTTTCCCGTCTAGCCCGTTGACAAACGTTACGAAAATTCGAGAACTCCAACTCTGTCAGCAAGTCAGGGTTGGCTTCGATAGACCATTCCAAGTCAGATAAACTTGCCGTGTCCAGGCAATTGCCTTCGAGAATCAACGAGCGGGCTTCCGAAATATCCGAGTCCGTTTTTGCGCTCCAATTTACGACAATCTTGAGTTTGTCGCCATCTTGAAAAATGCCCTTTTTGCTACCGTAGTTTAGCAGTGCACGAACGAAATTAACATCGACCACACTTCGCCTAAACAGGCTTGAAGGCACTAAACTTTTCCAGCGGACTGCGAAAGCTTCCACAGCAAGCGACACTAACTCGTGGACACCTAAGTAATTGCCATTCTCGATAGTTTTAAAAATTTCTACGCCATAAAAAAGCTTCTCGTTTGCTTTGCCCGTGTAGAGGTACCGTAAAAGCAGCTCGATATTAGACGAAGGAGAAGGCAATTCTATAGAAATCAGATCCATACACGTTTCCTGGTAGTTCCCGGCGAAAAGCGCTTCAAAGTACTCGCTTCGTAAGCGGAGATACTCAGAATGACAATAAAAGTGCCGTGAACCGAACGCCAAAACTTTATTCGAGAACTCAGGTCGGTTGAAATGCTCCAGCGCTTCGTCACCGTCAAGAATCTGCAGCTCTTTAGAGCCGGCGGGAAACACGATAGACTTGTCTTTTAAAAGATGAATGCTCAAACCTAACGAGTAGAGCTTGCTTAAAATCGCATCAAAGTTTTTCTTAAGAATTTCGACGTTCTCGCTGTTGGCTGTTGAGCTGTCCATGGCTTCACTTGAACTAACAACGAGCAATGCTGCACCGAAGTAGAAGCTATAATGATTTATGCGATTGTCTAAACATATTCAAATACGAGTCATCCCAAGTTTGCCCCAAGAGCGAAACTCTTTTCAATAGTCCTTTCTTATAATGCAACGAAGGACAAGACAATTTTTAGCGACGATTCGCAATGCATTACAAAAAAAACATTTGCATTGCGAATTGTCGCTATAAAAATTGTCCCTTGCCCTTGGGACATCGCATGGCCATGGTGTTTTTCCGCCTTTTCAAAATACCGGTATGTCAAAACAATGAGAAACGAGAACGAGAGTTGGCAAGAAAGAGTTTGCATGAGAGTGTTCTCAACTGAGAATTGATGAAATTTGACTGAATATTACCGCGCACGTCTTCATATCACCTATACTGTACATTTAAACTTTGCTTCCTTGAAATTGAAGATTTTTGCTTCCTTGCTAATTTAAGAGTTCTTTTGTTTCACAGACAATAAAAATATTTGCTTAATGTTGCTGTAATACCGACAGGTTCACACTGATCGTAAGAATCGGGGATTTCCATTGTCTGTGGTCATTGGTGTGTAAGATGCTTTGTCTGTCGGAAAAGAATACAATAGATCGCCGATGAATTACGACCAGTGTGAACCAGGCTTTATAAACATGGATCAAACACTCAATAAATGAAGCTTAATATTAGTAATCTAAATCTCTCCCAGCATGTTCTACAAAATATTTTGGCTGATAAAAAGTCTCCCTCAGCTTCATATAATCTAACTCAAGGCAAAAAGGTCCATTAATTCTGTCCATTATTGATATACCGATTGTTTTATAGCGATGGAAAGTTGGTTGTCTGTCTTGAAGATAGCCAGCTGTTGTGAACAAAAACTTGGTAAACGGAATCTGAAAATAAAGTTTGTTTCTTGCGTGTTTTTCGTTAATGATATAGTTGAAAGAATTAATAGATAACACAACATTTTGTCAGGAAAAAGGGCACATGAACGGCCATAAAATACTGTTTAATTAACTTGAACAAGCTTTTGTTGGTTGGGATGCAACTGCCTGAAAAATATAAGGAGAATTTCGACGTTTCAAGCTAATGCCCTTCGTCTGGAGTTACTAGCGAAGACTAACAAAGGGCCTTCGCTCGAAACGTCGAAATTCTGCTATTTTTTAGGTACATTATTGGCACTACTTACACTAACACAGACAGTTCATGTTTAATTAACTGTTATTACAACATGAGCAGTAACGTTGTATCGGATATACAAACTGAAGTTGAAGCCTGGTTCACACTAGCAATTTTGCCAGCGATTTGTCTCTTCCCGACAGATGCAAATGAGTTAAATTGCAGCTGAAACTATGAAATCATTTTGGAAATATACATTTCTACATCTCTTGCATGTCACTCATTCAGTCACATCCACCAGTTTTCACACTTTTTCAAGCTTGCTTGCAAATGCAGACAAATGGGTTTGAAATTTGAACTTTTTGAGGGAGACTTTTCCAACCATGCATGTTTATATTGATGTTGGACTGTGAAGTTCTTCCCAATCATATTATAAACACTATCACTTTATAACCAATTTATAAAATTATTTAACCTTGAATGGTTAGGCCTGAACCTTATATTTAACCAATATCTCATGATAATGTGGCAGGATATTTTTCAACTATCCGGCAGGTTTGTAAAATGCTCTATGTGGTGCACCCCTATTAGGCCCTATATACAAGGACTTTAAGAAAATGTATTATCTAATGTAAACTTACAGTGACTTCTTCCCAGAATGGACCACCTCTAGTATATATAAAAGCCTGGTACATGTCGTCTGTGTTATAACCTGGGGGCTGTATACTGACCATATATGTCCTGCCGTCACCACGTAATCGAAGTTGCATTACATCATAAGAAGTTACATCTGTGCTCAAAACTGTTCCCCAACGATTCTTAATGGAGAGGAAAAGAGCCTTAAACCTAATTTAACATCTTATTAGAGCGATGTCCACATGCAAGGACAGGAATATTTCTAAATATACAGAAATCTTTCAAATACATAAAATTCTCTAAAACAGACATCTCTCTATTAATACAGACATCTCTCTAACAAAGCCATCTCTCTACTACAGACATCTCGCTAAACAGACATCTCTCTAATACAGACATCTCTCTAAACAGACATCTCTCTAATATAGACATCTCTCTAATACAGACATCTCTCTAATACAGATATCTCTCTAATATAGACATCTCTCTAATATAGACATCTCTCTAATGGCTAATGCAGACATGTCTCTAATACAGGTCCATCTCCGGTTGGGCACTCTGCCCCCAGATGCTTGGGCTTCTGAATTCAACGTTGGGGAAAGGTCGGGCCATTTAATATTTCACATGTAGCATTGTTTCTTCTGTCTTACTGTAACATTTGGATAGAGGCATTTTGTTCTAGGAAATCAAACTGGGTGGCTGTGCATGCAATTCCCATCCCAAATTCTCATCCACAGTTCTGGGAACGAGATTGTTCTTGTACCCAGATGGTGCCAGGTGTGCCTAACCTGCAAACGGGCATGCTCTGGGGTATGAGTTGACAGATAAATAATACAAAATTCAAACTTACCATTTTTGGATTTAATCTCATCGTACAAAACCCACTATGTTTTGTGACCTTGTCTGGGGGTAGATCTGTAGAAAGGTGCCCACAGAAAGATGCATGCCCATTTTTTGTGCGAGTCAACTCAACCATTGATTTTCCACCCATAACTTCATCTGAAGTGCAAGTCCAACTATCCAAGGAAATATCCTCTTTAAAATTGCACACTATCAGCTCACGGAGTGTAACATTAGAAGCGGCTCGCGTGGACAGTTTCGCTGCAAAAAACAGCCTCAAACAGCCCTTCAAAGCAGCCATGTTGTTTAAGAGCCGTCAGACACAAGAACGTCAGCGGTCTAGGTAAAGATACGTAGTGTAAGTGCAATAAACTGATTCTGCTCATATTTGGTGTTCTCTGAAAACCAAAGGCGAACAAATGTCAGTAAAATGTTTTATTGTTTGTCTCAAACATGCAGTACTACTTGCTTTAGGAGGAAAATTGGACTTTCAGCAAGGCGAGGTGGAATTCTAGTTCATTCAGCATTTGTCACCTCACTTGCGCGCAAAATTATGCCTGGAAATATTCCAAGTCTTCCAAGAACAAATTTCATAGAAAAAAGAACAAAAACAACTTTTTCAGGAAATGGAGCAGAAAATAGACCAAGGACTTCACAGGAAAGAATTGGATGGTTTGAAAAATGGACAAAAATAGGTGTCAGTTCTGCAGAGAAATTTCACAGAAATGTTGCAAATACCAGGAACTTTCACACAAGTAGTAGACGTAGTAGCCACATGCATTCAGGAAAAAGTTCTGAGAAAATTGGAGAATGGGTGGGTGGTGTTTTGAATGGCAAAACTAGAATGAAGAATAGAGCAGAGGGATTGGGGGGGGGGGTTGCATCAGCAATAATTTTCATATTCCAGAATGACTAATTATATTGTGTTGACTGGTTTGTAAGTTGGTATGTTATTGATTTTGTCTTTGTTTTTAGAGAGAGAACAAAATATTTACTGTACCAAATATTTTGTGTTTTGGGAGAATACTGGCATCACCTGTCCTTGGATATTTTGTGCTTTCTGAGCAATATCTTACTGCATTAGTTCTCTTTGTAGTTGCTGGTTTTACTGATATGGTGAGCAGCTGGTTTGCAGGTTGATGCAATAATCAAGATGCCATTTGGCTATTTTCATGTTAGTTTGGACAATAAAAGCTTGAAGCTGACCAACATCCAACCCTGACCTAAGGGCCCACACCCTCCTACCCAAACTGTAGCAATTACCTGCCACCAAACTTACACAAGGGTGGCACCTATATGGGCCCTAAGCCCCTCCCCCCCACAAGGCCAGAATGTTATTGTTAGTATATCATATCCCAGAACTTTTCTGTTTTCTATGCAAAAGTTGGCAAAAAGTGCCACCCGCCCCTCCCGGAGCACTTTTATCCGGCACCCATGATTGCATATATGTGTAAATTCTGGGGTCTAATTTTCTAGCTCGATGGTTTCATTGCAAGACGTTTTCCAAGTCAAATGTCATATTTAGGTAGCGTTTTGGATCCAATTGCGGATAAAATTCTTGTTGGTGTGTTAACTGTTTCATTGTCCATAGCAAATCTTATACCAGGTACATGCAATGCTCATATGAACTTGTTTAAAACCACTTTCTCCTTGACCAGTAGAATAATGGCTGGTATATTAGACAGAATAAAAATATAGTATATGGCACATCTGGATGCCTTTTAGGATCTATTGCAGGTTAATCCATGGACTAATGCACAAGACTCTTGATCCCATGACCAATAAAATTATCTGGTATTAGATGAAGTCAAATATTGAAGATGGGTGCATTAGGGTGCATTGCAGCTTAATGGGTTAAATATAGGTTAATGATGAAGTCAAAATACAATTTTAGTTCATATGGTACGGTATGCTTGCTGCTGATACAGGCATAATTGTAATAAGTTTGTTCACTACCTGTCTGCCTTGGACATGGGCATACCCCTTTGCTATCCTAGTACCCATTGCAGTACTGCCACCCCTCCAGAGAAGTTAGGTCTACTGGTGGTATTTTGAAGGGTGCACTCTACCTGAAATCAGCATCCCTTGTTTGATAAGCCTTCCAAAGCCCCAGCCAAACAAGGATGAGAGTTGATGAGAGTTCCAACATTCTCACATTTGACCACAATAAAATCATCAACTTTGAGCTGGTTCAAATATTGAAGAGAGTTTATGAGACTTTTTTGCTCTTTTGACTATTAATTCCAACAGGAATTTCTATTGCAAATTGGCCCAAATTCTAATTGGATATTTCCATAGAGGATATTAGGTAATATCCGTAATATCTCATGAAATTCTTGTTCTCGTTTGACTGGGACTACGAGAATGCAGAATACTCTCATGGAAACTCTCACTTCTCAACTTTACCTTTGTATTTAATTAATATACCTAATGTGTTCTATTCCTAGTTCCGCTTGCAATTATTATACTTGGTCGTGATATTGGATTAATATTTGCATCCTTTGCTGTGAGGTTTATATCTTTGCCTCCACCTGTAAGTTGAGTTCTCTAAACTGTTGACTAAAACTGCAGCGGTATCATAAGTGGGCTGTGGAGATGTGCTAATCATCCTTATTTGCAGCTAAGCTAAATTGCGAAGCCGAAGGATGCAGCTCGACCTGATCGAGTCGACGGCTGTCTAAAGGCGCCTCTTCCAATGATCTCATGACTTCTGACCACAGAGCACAGCTACAGTGGAAGAGTCAGTTATAGTGGCTAATCCCAACCCACCCTGTCAACATTCCCTACGGGAGGAAACCAGAGTACCCAGAGAAAACCCCATCATAGAGCATTGACTGACTCATTTGACATGAATTGAATCCGGAACGAGAATCGAAACCACAATCTCAGAGGTAAAAGGCACGATTCTGCCTCCGAAGCCCCTAACCCACGGTGCACAAATTAACAAATTTGACACAAATACACATCTTGCCTTGAGATGAATTTACCATGTGAAGAAGAATGAAAGCACTGACACTGTACAGCCTACAATCTATACCAGTCATCTTTTTCTTTTCTTTAAACATATAATAGCGAGCTTAAGATCTACAACGCGAACTTACGACGCGGACGTCGCATTAAACAAGTTTTATTTTAAAACGATGGCAAATTCCATTAAAATATTTGTATCACAGTAAATAAAATGAAATTATACTGGGAAAAATGTACAACATAACAGAGGCTAGCAATATATTAAGAAGATATTTTTTATCATAAGTTTTTACGACTTCTATGACGACGAATCTTTGCAAATATCACGTCGTCTCGGATGGTAGTTTTGGCGGGAAAATGTGCATTCGTAACAATATAGTCTATAAAGCCTGGTTTCTATCATTTCATATGGCTGTTAACGTGTCATAACAGTGTCACAAATCTCAAAGAAATAAACTCTGACAACTCTGACTAGGCTTAGACTCGAAAACTAGGCTTAGGTAAGCACGTCCGCGTCACAAATTCGCGTTGTAGATCTTAAGCTCCCTGATATTTGGAACATTCACACGCGTTTGCCCTAAGACTAAGAACTGTAATTAAGCTTATCGCAAGGAGTTACACTGGGTTTACACAGGTTTTTCTTACAATGTGAGAACAAATTGATTGAATAGCTTATATAGCAAGCGTGTTTAAAGACAAGTATTTGAAGGCCTTTGAATTGTGTAGGATGTACGAATTGCGTTTTATTGACGATTTTTAAGACATATCTTTTTCTTGTCGGTTAATGCAGAGAACGTTTTCGCGATTCTTCGATTTTCAGCTGCCCACCGTTCAAGTGACCCCTTCAATTATTGGAAAAGTGAGTATAAAATATAAATTGAGCTTTTTTAATATATATGAGTTATAAGTATCCGGCAGGATATTTTTCAATAATCCGGCGTATCTGGGCCGGATAGTAAAATGCTCTCTCTGTCCGGCCATGCACCCCTACTCGCCCTTGCAATTTATTTATCATAATTTAATCATGGAACTTGTTGTTTGTGTAGGTAAACACTGCTTTACAGTTGGTTTTAATCTCTCTATCACTGGCTGCACCGATCTTAGATATTACCGAACATTCGGGCTTGCTAGCTCTGCAGTAAGTGTCAGATAAGATACTTAAAATTTAAACACATTTCCAGGTGCACGGATTGCAACACTGACACTGTATAATCTGTAGTTAGACCAGTTGCCTTAATTTTTCTTGCAACTTGCAATTCTACTCTTGAGAGATGTTAATTAGTGAAATCAGTGAAGAATTTTCGATATGTCAAGAAAACAGCGGAGTGTAATGAAGACTCGTATTTGGCAATTTTACATCTCTCAATAGTAGAATTGCATTGCAAGTTGCAAGAAGTGCACCGTGTAACATGGCCTTTATGGGATTCCAAATAAATTAGCAGTTGCTTTCCTCTTTATTAATAAATCTTTGTCTTATTTGTCCACTGAGAGCAACCTTCAATCTGATGACACAAACAATAGGAACTTGTAAAGAAAGATGCAGTTCAGCCCTTGCAACTGACGCTACAGCCTACAGCTAGCCTGGCTTGTTACAACACATCATTTTGACGTAATTCTTTGACAAATGTTTCAATGTTATAAGAACATATACGGTGTCAAAACTGTCAATTAGTCGCCAAATTTTACCTTGATAGAGTTCCAAAAGATCACCTTCACTTAACATATGCTTGATACGCCCAAAAAGGCCATTCCTGGTGAATTCAGACAGTGGTTTCCTAGAAAATGTCCGGCGGCGCCATCAGCAGCGCTGCCAGGAGAATTTTTAACAAAATATCTGCGCAGGAAATTTTCTCACATCTTGCAGGAAACTTTTGTTATCTTATATACTGGAATGCTATATATTTTACTTACTGCTTAAAAATCCAAAAGCATTTTGCAAGTCGATATTGAAGTAGATCATGTGCGGCGCCATACGTTCTCTGAAATACATATGCAGGAAGTTTTATATTTGACTCGCACAGGACATTTTTATTTTTGGATTTTGCTGTCAGGAAGAGAAATATATTTTCTAGGCCTGATGAGGGCCGAGTGATGATCTTCTAAAGCTCTATGATCTAATATACACAACTCAGATCATAACTTATTTTGTTTTATTAGGTACACAGTAGGAATCACAACGATTGTTTCTGGAATGGACTATTTTATAACACGACGAGGATTCAGTATTTTAGGAAAAGAATAAAGAACGTACTATATGAGAATGTGCAACTTCGTTGTACAGATAGTATATATAAATATCTGTAAAAATATAATTACCATAGCCATAACTGGTCTCTGTAAATAGGTATTTTTCTGAAGTCAAAAAGTTGTTTTATACTGAACTAAATGGCCAGCACTATTCGTATTGTAGTCATATCTAATCCTCTCTAATAACAAGTTTAGTGTGAACCATTACACATGCATAACCTTGACATTATTTATAGGCACAGTTCAGCCTTTTGAACGATGGATTTTAAGGCGCATTTCAGCTCTTTAAATTGAAAAACTAACTAGGAAAATCAATTAAGCGTAATTCAAGATCACCAAACTCAATGTTTTTAACATTTTAAAACATTTTTATTGTTAAACTTTACTGATTTTGAATTATGCTTAGTTTTTTCAATTATAAAGGGCTGAAATGCGCCTTAAAAAACATCGTTCTAAAGGCTGAACTGTGCTTTTAAAAGTAGAAAGAAATTTTGAGCATGGCGTTTTCTAGCGCAGATCGACGTCAACGTTCAACTTACTGGACGATATAGCAGGCACTTGCCCCTTCCGAAACTTCCATTTCTCATTTTGGTGATTTAATTAATTCGATGTGCCATTTCGCATGAAGACCCTGACCCCAACCCTAACCAAATTTATCAAGAAAATCCAAAAAGAATCAACTTGAAAAACTGAAAAAATGACGTAATGTCACATATATCAGTTTGATGCAGTGAAGGTTTGTTAGCACTATTTTCCATCCAGCAAACTGACCTGACGTCATTTTCGGAAGATTGAAGAGGTGTTAAATGGCTATGTAATGTAACTAACCCAAACCCTACCCCTACTCTAACCCCTAATACTAACCCTAACCTAAACCCTATAAACCTACCCAAACTTTTTTAAAAACTGATATAAAAACGGAAACCTTATTTCGAAGTATACTATCTATAGCAATTGCCGGAGGGGAATAGTGCAAAGACATCCGGAGCCGAGCAACCAATCAAATTGCTTAAAAAGCACTATCACGTCCCGAGTATATGCTAATTAGCTTTACCTCTGCTCTTGCGTGAAATATAAACTCTTGGCATAGTGTAAAAAATTTCTTTCTTGATTGTTGATACTAAAGCGTAAACGGATCAAACCAGAGAGACCACGACAAGTTTAGTGACAATGAGTGGAGAAAAATTTGATGGTTATGGCGGTTTTAAAGCGTTGAGCGTAGACAGTACGTCAGAAGATTGTAGGAAACTCTATGTGGCTTGGAGCGAGACTTACGACGAGGTTTGTATAGCAGCAATACCACTAGAATACCAAGTTACAATTTGAAAGGTCAGAATGGCCTGAATGGGTGGTTGGCAGCCTGCGGCAGATATTACCATTTGCGTTCGACAGTTTATCTCGTATTAATGTTTCAAACGTTTATACACGCTTGAACGCCAATCGCAAAATTGCCGTGTTTGTGGACAAAATACCGATGGGCTTTGCTGAAAACATTATGTTGCAATCGCGTGGGTCGAACCGGAATTTAACTCATTTTAATATTCAGCATTAATTAACGAAGTTGAAACAATAGTATATTCTGACCAAAACATGAAATACATAATCAATGGTTAGTGATGTATTTTTATCTTCAAAGCTATCCTGCAAGAAAATTGCGCATAAATCTTGCCCCATGATTGAGCAATTCGACCAGATGTTGTCAAATGATTGTTGCATAATACAAATTATGCACAAATAAGCCCCCCCCCCCCCCCCCTCTTCTGAACCCTGCAGAAAAAAGGGATTTCCTACCCCTTAAGGAATTTGGCATTTTCTGCCACCTTTCAGAAAATCGGATCTGCAAGGGTTAGTGTGAAATGGACCTATAAATGCACACCCTTTCAATGGTTGAGCACCTGACTGGAAAGTTTGGAAATTGCGCACCGGAGATTTCAAAAATTTAATAGTAA
>CACRXK020007505.1:0-22675 GCA_902702795.2 Paramuricea clavata
ACGCTTATGTCATATTTGTTTCCTTCTATATTTCGTGCAAAAAAAGATCAATCGTATTCGCTTCTTTCTGCATGCATAAAGTCGATTTTCCACTTCGCTTTTTCGGCGTAAAAATGTTCTTTACACAATTTTTTCCTATTCGAGGAGTTAACGTGCCCCAACAGTCACTGAAAATAATTAACTTATGCTAGAAATTTCATCGACGTAAGTTAACAAGAACCAAACACACTCACGAAAGACAAAATCGTTCGCAAAATTTTCGTCGACGACGGGCGAAAACGTTAACACTGTAATTGGAAATTCGGCTTTACTATATAGGCACACACTTTAAATTAAGCATCACGGTAACAACACGTTTTAACTATGTTCACGATCTTCGGTAGTACTCACATACATTTTACCTCATAAGAAAAAAATATATATACGCACCTGACAGAAAAATAAAGGTCCGCCCGCCTATTCTAAAAGCTCACTCACACTGAATGAGTGGAGGTTCAATCTCAGCTTCTCTTGAGTGTCAATGCTGTTTTTCAATGGCTATTACTATAACAAGGAATGGGGAATCGGGGAAAGGAATCGGGGAACGGGGAATGGGGAATGGGGAATGCTAAAACCCGGAATACTAAAATGGGGAATCTCTAAAATCCGGAATACTAAAAGCCGAAATCTCTAAAACCCGGAATACTAAAATGGGGAATCTCTAAAACCCGGAATACTAAAATGGGGAATCTCTAAAACCCGGAATACTAAAAGCCGGAATCTCTAAAACCTGGAATACTAAAATGGGGAATCTCTAAAACCGGAATACTAAAGCCGGAATCTCTAAAACACGGAATACTAAAAGCAGGAATCTCTAAAACCCGGAATACTAAAATGGGGAATCTCTAAAACCCGGAATACTAAAATGGGGAATCTCTAAAACCCGGAATACTAAAATGGGGAATCTCTAAAACCCGGAATACTAAAATGGGGAATCTCTAAAACCCGGAATACTAAAATGGGGAATCTCTAAAACCCAAACATAGCCAACCCAGAAGTATGTTAGTCTCCAACACCCACTACTGTCACTTGGCGAATCCCCATGAAATCGAACAAGCTTGGTTACAGGAAGGCATTGTATGCAAACTTGCAGATTTTGGTGAAAGCCGATCCGTATTACATGAAACTGCAACTATTCACCACACGCGAACAACCTGAAACAGAGTGACTGGGCAACCTAAAATAAGTGGGTCCCCTCAGATTGTATATGTTCGTCTTCGAGCAAGTTGTATTTTAAGAAAATATCCGCAGTTTCAACCCAGACTTCTTAATGTCAGTGCGGAATTTCTCCGCTCATTACGTTCCGAGCATTCTCAGCGTTTATATTCTGAATTTACGGTTGTAATAATCAAATAGACGCCTAAAGACGGAATTCTAACACTCAAAGGCTCGGAGAAGTGACAATAATTTAATTATGAGTACAACTTACGTTTTGGTATGGGAAAAGTTTTGTTATATGGAAAAAGTTTTGTTAGGCTTGGTTTTCTTAGTTTTGATATTACTAAATGAGTATATATACTAAATATAAACAGTATTCCGTTGATAAACTATAGCCGGCTTGACCGTATAAAAAGTACAAAAGTTCAGTTCAGTTCAGCCTTGTTTGTCAAAATCAGTTCATGAACGTATCATTAGGCAGCTGTAAACTGTAACTTACATACATATTATGAATGCCAGAGCCGCCGAGAGGGTGGAAATTTGTAGTGGGGGCCAGGTTCCAAAGGGGTGCCAAAAGTTTTTGATTTGTGACCCCCCCCCCAAAAAAAAAAGTGGAAAACCCCCAAAACATAGGCAAAAATGAACGGTAATATCTGCGTTAAAAATTTATGTCCGAAAAATCCCTTCTCCCCCTTTCGACAAGAATTTCGAGGAAAATATTTGAGAAACAGGTCCCTCCTTGGAACCAATGGAACGTTTTGCCCCTGCCCAACCTCCCGGCAGCATTGATGAAGGCTATAAAATGTGCTATTCTTGCATGGCCACTATGAACTCAGTGTATTATGTTATATGAACCACGCCGTGCCACGACATATAAAAGCTTTATCCTTATACTCAAATTAAAATTAACAGGTCCGATGGTTAAAAATATCGCGATATAACTTAATTATCATTGTAATGTTGTGCTGTTCCATTTTCCATTTTGCACAAACCTGACGGTTTGCATGTAATTGGTTTACTTTTCAAACAATAAATCGCACAGTAGACTTTTTCAGACTGAGACTATATGAGTTCCTTGCATCTCTTTGGCCTTTTTCCCGGAAAACAAATTTATCTTAGTGGTGAAACTTAAAATGAATGAAGGAAAAACGGAGTTCTTAGTAGTTAGTTGCTGGAACTAAGCAACAACTTTGTAAGTTAACATTGATCATCTAATTACTGTCGGTGGATCAAAAATCAATTCTACAAGCGCGGCCAAGACTCTGGGCACATAGCTTGATTCTAATCAGTTAACCTATACAAGAACATATATTAATAAGACTTGCAGAGCTTCATTCTTTCATCTAAATAACATAAGGCGCATTAGGAAATATTTATCTAAAGAATCGACGCAAACACTATATAGTTGAAGCATTTATTTTTCGGACGCCTGGACTACTGCAATAGCCTCCTTTATGGCCTACCCTCAGTTTATCTGGACAAACTACAGCGTGCACAGAGCAGTCCGCTGCGAGAATAATCTGAAGATTTGACCACATAACTCCTGTGTTATATACCCCGCTGCATTGGCTGCCTATCAGATACCGCGTTACTAAAATACTGTTCTTATATAGCGATTCACGGCCTTGCGCTTGAATATATTTGTATAGTTTAATTAGCATCAGGAACCAATTAAAATACAGTCTTCGATCTAACTGTGGGCTATATATTATTTCAAAAACTCATTAATAATTCATGAGGAAAACACAACGAGAAATCATAAGCGTGGCGTGTCTTTATATGTGATAAAACACGCTTCAAATTTCAACTTGTATTTTCTCAGCTGATACAAAGTTATTTTGGAAAATTATTTCGACAATGCCGCGGTGATGAAGCTGTTTAATAAACTCGTAGTTCGTGTTTTATCACATATAAAACACTCCGCTGCGCGTCGTGTTTTATATGTGATAAACGTACACTCCTACTCGTTTACTAAACATTGCTTAATCAACTAGCTAGCTAGACTGGAAGAAAAAGTGCGTATTCCCACGTATTTCCGTCTCTATATGGGTCGGAATAAAATACATATTCCGACCCGTATTGCGAGTCGGATTATGGGCAGGAATATCACCAATATTCGGTGATATTCCGGGTTTGAATACGGTCATGAATATTGCAGATATTCCTGGGGTATTTACGCCTGGAAATACTCCCAGAATACGGGCTGTATATTTTACCTCCAAATTCATGCCTTAATTAGTATTAATTAAACATAATTCAATGCAAGATCAGTAAACTCAATGTTTTTAACACGTTAAAATATTCTTATTGTTAAAAACAGTGAGTTTACTGATCTTAAATTACGCATAATCTTAAAAACCATCAATCAAAAGGCTGAACTGTGCCTTTTAATGACATCAGGAAAACATTATACGGCTTGACGTTAAATTCAGCTTATATCGGGTTTTAATTGTTAAATTCAGCTTATATGATATATCCGGAAGTTGAAAAGACAGTCAGGAGCCAGTAAAGACAGCTTAGAAATCTACGTTTCGACTATATTTCAGTCATCATCATAGTTTACAGCTTAGAAACGTTTGTGTTATATATTCTTATATTGCGTCGTAAATGCTTTAATTATTGCCATGTAATGAAGATACAATAAAACAGCTAGAATTTTGAAGATGAATTAAAATCAGAAACACAGTTTAATTTGCACTGGATTGTTCACATGATTGAGATCAGTGTCTTCAGTCAATCGCGTTGCCATATATGGACTCCCAGAAGGCTTAGCGGGCACATTTCGAGCGCATCCTTTGGAAATTTTTTAACGCTGGTTGTATGGCCAAGTTTTCTTAAAATATTCAAGAAAATAAGAAGAAATACTCCACTTATTGAAGATTCAGACCATAATTTTATATGTAAGTGTTCAACTATGTCAATATTTTGAAGTTTCGTGTGTAAATATGTGCCATAAATAGCTATATTCATGTGTATTTTTAACAGCCGTGCCGTTGGCCACCTTGCATCCAACAATATTGGGTTCAACTATATTGTTATTAAAATGCATTAAAACTTTGTGATATTGTTTTATATTCACAGATTGTAATTTCAAGCAATAAATACCGTCATAATATTTGATCCAAGCAACGAGCCAAGCAAGTCGAACTGTCGAAATCATGATATATAAAACGACAACAAACTAGAATATTTACTACACTACAGGCTACAAGAAGGTATGAAATGAATATTGTTATAAATGTATCGATGTATTCAGAGGGTATCAATATTGACTCATTTAGCTAAGATTGATTTAATCGCCAAAGCAAGTACTATGGCTTTGTATGGGAGAACAATCCTTCCATTGTGTAATCTATATTTGTGCTATTATCAATATAGACTATAGTAAATAGGGCCATTCCATTTAATGTACACACCCCCCTATGGACGAGGTCAATAAAATTTGAAACCCTAAGAAAAAAAGATCAAAGTGCCGACACAAACACCCCCAGAAATTAAGAAATTTTTGCCTTACCCCTCAGAAAAAACGCAAAGATCAAAGGATGCCGATGCACACAACCCCTCAGAAATGCCTTTTTCAACCCCCCTCGGAAATTTTCGTCCATAGGGGGGTGTGTACATTAAATGGAATGGCCCATACTGTCCAGACAAACCCTGATTATACATGTTGCTGAATCCCCTGACTACATAAAAATGAGGACACATGTTTCTCATAGTTATACCTCTGAGAAATTGGAAGCTTAGAGGCCGATTACATGTTAACCAGGTTGAATTTTTTTTGCGATTACATGGATGATTTCAACCCCAAGGTTGAAATGCTCTACGTTCTCGGGCATTGATTCCCAGAAGTAAAAAAGCCTTCATTTTGTTTTCTTGTAATAAATAGTCACTACCACACATCTTCGAATAACTCATGAATAATTTCAGCCCTATGTTGAAACGATTACATGACAAAATTATCAACCGGGGGTTGAAATTTCAACCATGCTAGCTGCGTTGAAAATTTTGTCATGTAATTGCGCATTTGATTTTGATAGAGTTTTGTATTGAACCCGGTCAACAGAGTTCAACCCCGGTGTTGAAAATGCTTCATTTAATTGGCCCCTTATAAAACACTAATCCCTGAGGAAATTATAGTGTGCCTCTCAAATCCTAATACGGCATGAGTAACTGTTTATGAATCAAGTTGTATGAACATTTATATTGAACCGAGGCAGCCCAGATAGCAGAAATAGGCCTAAAAATACCTGTGGTTCTGGTTTCCCAACCGACCGTACTTTTTTTCTGCCAACCCTATTATTTTTTCGATGCGGCTAAACATGCAGCCCTATTTTCTCTGTGTGGTTGTGGGCTGCTCATACAAGTACAGCATGCCAAAATGGCATCTGTTGTCACAATAATTATTGATTAGTGATTTTTGAAAAAGTGTTACCTGAATTGATAGTTCAGCCAGACTTTCTGCCCAAATCTCAAATATTTTACTCTGGGACATCCCCCACAAAAAATTTGGTTAAAAAAATACCACTGGTCGCAGTAAACGCAAGGGCAGATTTTCATTTATTTAAAAGGAGGGGTAGAAAAATTTCTGGTGGGGTGCAAGCAGCAGTACTCAGTGAGCTTCGGCAGGGTTAGGCGTTTGGGTTAAAGCCTTTCATGCAAAATAGGAGGGGTGAAGCAAAATTTTGATGGGGTTGAACTCCCCCCCCCTAACCCCCCCCCCAGTAAATCCACCCATGAGTAAACGACTTAACTCTTTAAATTAACAGTAATGCTTATTAATTCCAATATTCTGCAGTTGGTGATGTATTCGTTTATCTTATATTTATTTGATGGCTTATCCATGCAGGGTTTCCATTTAGTTACTAGGAATTTGCCATATTATGTGATGATTGGAATGTGTGACTTCAGTAAAAAAGTGATTTTGAGAAAAATAGTCGGTTTTCTGACCTAAATAATATTCCCCTTCATCATTTCACCTGAGATATGCCCAAACATATAAATTTACGGGGGAAAACACAATAAAATTCTTACAACAATGTCAATGTATTTATTCTAATTTCAGAGCGGATTCGCCAACAAACCAAGAAAAGATTAAAAGTATCGCCAAAGAAGTTTATTTAACTGAAAAAAGCTTGGGCAAAAAACTGCCTATAATACAGCCAAAGGTTTTTTGTACCTATACCGCAATTCTTAATATTTAATCTAGGCTACATTCTTTTGGAATGTGCGTCACTCTGGGTATAGTGCCTCCCTTTCATGATTGAGATATAAAGCTTTAACTAGTAATTTCAAGAACATGAAGACAAGGCTATGTACAGTCAAAAATGATGTACTTTCCACAAAAGAAGTTCTAATTTGATATCATTCACATCACCAATGATTGAAATATTTTATATGTAGCATTCATTTCAGTGCATCATATACTTTCTTCATGAAATATATGAAAATATAACACTTGCAAATATAATTTTGATAAAATGCATGAACTTTTTTTCTCCAAATTTACCTTAATGATCCTTTTTCTCTTAATTTATTACATAAAGCAGATTAATATATACCATTATATAAAGTAGATTATAGCTCTGTACCACACCGAATCATATTAATAATTATAAATTTGTATATCGGGCAATCTTATTCGTATGCAAACATATCTAGGCTACCATTGTATCAAGTAAATTTAAAATTCACTAAGTGTATCTGTTTTTGTATTTATACAATTATGTTAACTAAAATTGGCTCGTGTCCTACCACTGCATAAAGTAAATTTAAAATTCACTAAGTGTATATGTTTTTATATTTATACAATTAAGTTAACTAAAATTGTAATGGAACAATCTGGCTCGTGTCCTGATGTGTCGTCTGAATGCACACAGATTTACCATTGCATAAAGTAAATTTAAAATGCTCTGAGCGTATATGTTTTTATATTTATCCAATTATAAGTTCGAGATTAAGTTAACTAAAATTGTAATGGAACAATCTGGCTCGTGTCCTGATGTGTCGTCTGAATGCACACAGATTTACCGTTGCATAACGTGTTTCTAAACTATTATCTTCTAAAGCAAAGACGCTATATGTGTCTTGAAATATATGGAACAATTCAAACATAACCAACTTGTGATGGTACTAATCTGGCTCGTGTCCTGATGTGTCGTCTGAATGCACACAGGTTGGCCATTGCATAACGTATTTCTAAACTATTAGTTTCTAAAGCAAAGACGTCTATATGCGTCTTGAATTATATGGAACAATTGAAACATAACCAACTTGTGATGGTACTAATCTGGCTCGTGTCCTGATGTGTCGTCTGAATGCACACAGATTTACCATTGCATAACGTATTTCTAAACTATTCTTTTCTAAAGCAAAGACGCTATATGTGTCTTGAAATATATGGAACAATTCAAACATAACCAACTTGTGATGGTACTAAACTGGCTCGTGTCCTGATGTGTCGTCTGAATGCACACAGATTTACCATTGCATAACGTATTTCTAAACTATTCTTTTCTAAAGCAAAGACGCTATATGTGTCTTGAAATATATGGAACAATTCAAACATAACCAACTTGTGATGGTACTAATCTGGCTCGTGTCCTGCTGTGTCGTCTGAATGCACACAGGTTGGCCATTGCATAACGTATTTCTAAACTATTAGTTTCTAAAGCAAAGACGTCTATATGCGTCTTGAATTATATGGAACAATTCAAACATAACCAACTTGTGATGGTACTAATCTGGCTCGTGTCCTGATGTGTCGTCTGAATGCACACAAGTTGGCCATTGCATAACGTATTTCTAAACTATTAATTTCTAAAGCAAAGACGCTATATGTGTCTTCAAATATATGGAACAATTCAAACATAACCAACTTGTGATGGTACTAATCTGACTCGTGTCCTGATGTGTCGTCTGAATGCACACAGGTTGGCCATTGCATAACGTATTTCTAAACTATTAGTTTCTAAAGCAAAGACGTCTATATGCGTCTTGAATTATATGGAACAATTCAAACATAACCAACTTGTGATGGTACTAATCTGGCTCGTGTCCTGATGTGTCGTCTGAATGCACACAGATTTACCATTGCATAACGTATTTCTAAACTATTCTTTTCTAAAGCAAACACGCTATATGTGTCTTGAAATATATGGAACAATTCAAACATAACCAACTTGTGATGGTACTAATCTGGCTCGTGTCCTGATGTGTCGTCTGAATGCACACAGGTTGGCCATTGCATAACATATTTCTAAACTATTAATTTCTAAAGCAAAGACGTCTATATGCGTCTTGAATTATATGGAACAATTCAAACATAACCAACTTGTGATGGTACTAATCTGGCTCGTGTCCTGATGTGTCGTCTGAATGCACACAGATTTACCATTGCATAAAGTATTTCTAAACTATTCTTTTCTAAAGCAAAGACGCTATATGTGTCTTGAAATATATGGAACAATTCAAACATAACCAACTTGTGATGGTACTAATCTGGCTCGTGTCCTGATGTGTGGTCTGAATGCACACAGATTTACCATTACATAAAGTATTTCTAAACTATTAATTTCTAAAGCAAAGACGTCTATATGCGTCTTGAAATATATGGAACAATTCAAACATAACCAACTTGTGATGGTACTAATCTGGCTCGTGTCCTGATGTGTCGTCTGAATGCACACAGTTTGGCCATTGCATAACGTATTTCTAAACTATTAGTTTCTAAAGCAAAGACGTCTATATGCGTCTTCAATTATATGGAACAATTCAAACATAACCAACTTGTGATGGTACTAATCTGGCTCGTGTCCTGATGTGTCGTCTGAATGCACACAGATTTACCATTGCATAAAGTAAATTTAAAATGTTCTGAGTGTATATGTTTTTATATTTATCCAATTATAAGTTCGAGATTAAGTTAACTAAAATTGTAATGGAACAATCTGGCCCGTGTCCTGACGTGTCGTCTGAATGCACACAGATTTACCATTGCATAACGTATTTCTAAACTATTATTTTCTAAAGCAAAGACGCGATATGTGTCTTGAAATATATGGAACAATTCAAACATAACCAACTTGTGATGGTACTAATCTGGCTCGTGTCCTGATGTGTCGTCTGAATGCACAGAGATTTACAATTGCATAACGTATTTCTAAACTATTATTTTCTAAAGCAAAGACGCTATATGTGTCTTGAAATATATGGAACAATTCAAACATAACCAACTTGTGATGGTACTAATCTGGCTCGTGTCCTGATGTGTCGTCTGAATGCACACAGATTTACCATTGCATAACGTATTTCTAAACTATTATTTTCTAAAGCAAAGACGCTTATGTGTCTTGAAATATATGGAGCAATTCAAACATAACCAACTTGTGATGGTACTAATCTGGCTCGTGTCCTGATGTGTCGTCTGAATGCACACAGGTTGGCCATTGCATAACGTATTTCTAAACTATTAATTTCTAAAGCAAAGACGTCTATATGCGTCTTGAATTATATGGAACAATTCAAACATAACCAACTTGTGATGGTACTAATCTGGCTCGTGTCCTGATGTGTCGTCTGAATGCACACAGGTTGGCCATTGCATAACGTATTTCTAAACTATTATTTTCTAAAGCAAAGACGTCTATATGTGTCTTGAAATAAATGGAACAATTCAAACTTAACCAACTTTTGATGGTACCAATCTGGCTCGTGTCCTGATGTGTCGTCTGAATGCACACATATTTACCATTGCATAAAGTAAATTTCAAATGCCCTAAGTGTATATGTTTTTATATTTATCCAATTAAGTAACTAAAATTGTAATGGAACAATCTGGCTCGTGTCCTGATGTGTCGTCTGAATGGACACAGATTTACCATTGCATAACGTATTTCTAAACTATTATTTTCTAAAGCAAAGACGTCTATATGTGTCTTGAAATATATGGAACAATTCAAACATAACCAACTTGTGATGGTACTAATCTGGCTCGTGTCCTGGTGTGTCGTCTGAATGCACACAGGTTGGCCATTGCATAACGTATTTCTAAACCATTATTTTCTAAAGCAAAGACGTCTATATGTGTCTTGAATTATGTGGAACAATTCAAACATACATGTTTCGCTCGCTACTCTGGTTTAAATAAATGATTACAAAGCCCAGTCGAATTGTAATCAAGACCCAATGTTTCGACACTCCAGTCTAGTGTCTTCATCAGGGGTGATCTAAAACTGCGATCGTAGCTTCTTAAATACCCAAGGGATGACGTCATAACCAACTTGTGATGGTACTAATCTGGCTCGTGTCCTGATGTGTCGTCTGAATGCACACAGGTTGGCCATTGCATAACGTATTTCTAAACTATTAGTTTCTAAAGCAAAGACGTCTATATGCGTCTTGAATTATATGGAACAAATCAAACATAACCAACTTGTGATGGTACTAATCTGGCTCGTGTCCTGATGTGTCGTCTGAATTAAGTTAGCTAAAATTGTAATGGAACAATCTGGCTCGTGTCCTGATGTGTCGTCTGAATGCACACATGTTGGCCATTGCATAGCGTATTTCTAAACCATTATTTTCTAAAGCAATGACGTCTATATATATGCGTCTTGAATTATATGGAACAATTCAAACATAACCAACTTGTGATGGTGCTAATCTGGCTCATGTCCTGATGTGTCGTCTGGATGCACACATGTTGGCCATTGGATAGCCGCCATAGCATATTTCTAAACCATTTTCTAAAGCAAAGACGTCTATATGTGTCTTGAAATATTTGGAACAATTCAAACATAACCAACTTGTGATGGTACCAATCTGGCTCATGTCCTGATGTGTCGTCTGAATGTACACAGATTTACCATTGCAATAAAGTAAATTTAAAATTCACTAAGTGTATATGCTTTTTATAATTGTACAATTAATTAAGTTAACTAAAATTGTGATGGGGCCATCTATCTCGTATCCTGATGTTGGTCATTGATACTGGCTTGTGTGGTGAGATGTGGTTCGAATGACCAGACTATGTATTGCAAAACGTCTTTTTTCGAAAATTTATTTTTGTATGATTGCAGATGCTGTTAAAATTCATTTTCAATCGCGGACGAAGTTGGCACGCAATCCAATTACACCAAGAAAGAAACTCACGATGTGTATGCGAAGTAGGAGAGAAAGGGTATTAATATCCTATTGATTGCTGTTGTTGTTGTTGTTGTTGTTGTTGTTGTTGTTGTTGTTGTTGTTGTTGTTGTTGTAAAAAAATTAATGTCGATAAGTGCATTGGTAAACATATTGTATTTTGGGGGAAGGTAAAATTTTCCTTGCTAAATAGCCGTAATTTAATTGGGTGTTGTATAATCAAGATTGTAACACTTATTTATTTCAATATTTATTTAATTCGCCTACTTTTTCACTAATGACATTCAGGGCTATCCTCTTTACTGCGCCGGAATACATTAATAATATGTTTAAATTCTGTGAGAATAGTACATACAATATGAGAAGCAATAGATGGAAGCTCGCATTTGGGCAAACCCAGTTGAAACTTTATGAAAAAAAGTTTCTCGTACCGGGGCGCTGTCGCCTGGAATAATTTACCAGATGTCTTAACTATAAGGCCAATGAGCAATTTTCAAATTTTGCTTGATAAATATTTTTACGAATTGACCATTTGCGTAATAGACTAAATTTTGAACTAAACAAGTCTAGACAAAAATTTCATCACAGCTTGAAGGAGCATCACAAAATTAGTAATATTCCAAAGTTTCGTTGCAAAATGTTGTAAAATGCGGAAAATATAGCCTTGTGAAATTTGCAATTTTCAGTCATTTTAGATTACAAACGGGAAATTGACAGCCTCGAAGGGTTTGGGGCTGTCAATTTCCCGTTTGTAATCTAAAATGACTGAAAATTGAAAACTTCGCAAGGCTATATTTTCCGCATTTTACAACAATTCGCAACGAAACTTTGGAGTATTACTAATTTTGTGATGCTCTTTCAAGCTGTAATGAAATTTTTGTTGAGATCAAAATTTAGTCTATTACGCAAATGGTCAATTGAATGACGTTTGAAATCTGCTCTAATTCCTCTTCTTAACGAGAATAAGGATTCGTTCTTAAAATTTAACTAGAGAGCATGTATTTGACGTTATTTTCATTGTATTTGTATATACCTAGATTAGTTTGTAGTTTGAAAAGTTAATTTGTAAATAATTACTGTCGTTCCAATTGAAGTGTTCCTCAAATATTGATTCAATACATTACCTCAAGCTGACCAATTCATTTCATCAAGTTCCTCGAGATATTCATACACTTCCTGTGAAAGAGCCAATTCCAAGAATTTGATCATTTCTGGTCACTTCCTTTCTATATATGATTGGTTAGTTGCACAAACAACAAAGCTGATTGGTGCATTCAAACTATTCAACAGGAAGTTTACAATTATACTAGGAAGTATATGAATATTTCGAGGAACTTGATCAAATGAATTGGTCAGCCCGAGGTAATGTATTGAATCAATATTTAAGGAACACTTCAATTGTAACGGCAGTAATAAAACAGCCTTGCCTGAAGGGTTACCGTTGTTAAATAACTTTATAATAATAATAATAATAATATCTCTTTAAAAAAATGGAAAAATAAGTCAGTGTTTGTATGCTTCTTGGTTAATTTAGTGCCAAATGGATTTAATTTACGTTGCAGTTATTGGAAATGAGGTTGAAGGTGGCCACAGAGGAGGAGCAAGAAGAGTTTGGAGCGGCCCTTAAAGTGGAGTACATCTCTGAGGACGCGGATGCTTCTGATGGAGGTTGGTGCCACATGAAGTTAAATTGGAGGGCGGATGATCTCACCCAGTTTTTTGGTACGTTGGACATTCGGGCAAACGAGAGGAGGAAAGACCACGTGAAGGAACGCACGAAAAGAACGCATTCGGCACTTTCCAGAAAACGTGCGCCAAATGATGCACCTGCTTGGGCTGTAAAGCCAGTCGAAACAGCTGAAATTGCAGGCCCTGTCAACACAAACAGAACTCGTGGACGTGGAATTCGAACACGCGGAGGCGGCAGGGGCGGAGGTGCTGGAACAGGACCGAGATCTACTGCACGGAGAACGATCACCTACGCAGCACAAGAAGTGCTTAATTCTATATCAAAATAAACATACTAGATAGCACAAACGGATACAGCAAATTCAATTAACGTTGTCCTCTGACTTGTCCTTTCTTAATTTATTGCATGGTTCTTAACATCTTAGCAATACACCATTTGCAAGCTTTGTCCCTCCTGTATTACATATTTATTTACGTCCATTGGGCCTTTTGCTATTCAAATTGGACTTTGAGGATAACCTTAATTGAGTTAGTTGTCTCTGACATTAATGGAATTAGACATTTAGTCTAGATTTAATGACGTGCTTTATATCTAAAATATCCTAGTTAGTTTGCATTCTATTATTTTATGTTTGATTTGATGCATTTATACTTGATATTTATGTTTCCTGCGTTCACGTTTCACTTGTCTCAGTCGCATAAATATGAATTCGGTATCATACCAGGCAGCTACTGAGACGTACAAGCTGCAAACTGCTTCTTGTATATGTATCCATATGATAATGAATGCTATTCACTTTTACTTTTACTGCAGGGTCACATCTTTAATGTCGCGCCCAAACGTTTTCGTGTCCACTTATAGGCAAGAGCCAACAAGATGTGTATAGGCACAATTCGACAATCAAACTTTGGAATATTGTTTTATGATTTCAGAATTTACTGTTGCATGATTTACGTATTGATCTGAATCTCCGATCCCTGACTGGTGTTTGTGCTAATTTCAATTAGCGAACGCCAAAAAACAAATATTTTTCCAAATATTTTTCATGCTAATTGTAGCATTTTCTTATTTGCATTGACGTAAAAAATATGGAAGAAGAAAGAAAGCAACCTTGCGTTTCTCGCAATTCGGGCATTTATATATCTGACTATCAGATTTCTGAATCAAATGAAAAACGTAAGTAGCTAAGTTTTGTTTCTTGTATTACTCTTCGGACTTTGTTCCCAAACTCACTTTTGAATTTTTGGGTGGGTATTTGCCATAAGCTCAAAAGAAGAGAGTATTTTCTCTCCTGCCACATCACAGTTGATACAGAACTAGTGATATGGTTTAAAGTTTTCTATTTAATATACGTCGATGAAGAATGAATACGAATACTCACTCTTAAAGCTGATTTTATTGGCGTATAATTGTTTGCTCCTGTGGTATAGTCGTCTATTTACAAAGGTATGTTAATATTAAGTTGAGAATAAATAAGAGAGGTATAGGACTGTTACAGTTTCCTTGTTTCTACAATTGTCAATATTTTCAGCAGCTTAGACCTAGAGATTTTATTCCGTTATTTTTGGCAACTTTGAGGTTACATGTGACCGTGATGTGACGCAATAGCTCTGTGGCAATAGCTACCATACGCAAGTCCAAAATTGACCAAACCTGCCAAAGCCATAATGGCATCTACTGGAATCTGTGCATGTGAATCGCTACAGCCTGCTTTTTTGACATTTGTTAAGGCTGACCGGACTCCCAAACATCGAGACATTTTACATCCTTGAACCCAGGCTTTCATCCTGCGCTGTCACGTACCCAGAGTCCTTCTCACGCACGGTGCGACGAGGGGCTCTGGCCAAATCGATATCCGAACTGGCATCTGATTGGCTAGTTCTAATACCGGATATTGTTTTCTTACATTTTTTTATGGTATCCGGTTATGGATTTGGCCAGAGCCCCTCGTCGCGCTGCGTTGACCGCGCGTAAGAAGGGCTCTGGGTACGAGAATGGCGCTCTCCATGCGAGAAGAGGAACCCTGAATAAAAACAGATGGATTCAAATTTTATCAAACTGCTGTCATCTTAAATTAAATTACCAATAGCAATGTCATCTTAATTAACTATACATGAAATCCTCATTTTTAGCGTGATTTTCTTGTTTTTTTTTATTTCTGTCACTAAAAATGCGCAATAATAACACATTGTCTGAAGTTAAATTACAGGGGTTTTTTATTAAATATAAAAAAACTGAACAAATTTGCTCTTCTTTAATTAGTGATATTTCTTGCACTTAAACTTGCACGGTCCTCCATCCAGCGACTTAACGCTCCGTGTAGCGTTTTGTTTAGGAAAAAAAGGAATAGGTATATATATATATATAGTTATAAAAATGAATAGTTATACGACCTTTGCAATGCTAGCTCAATGCTCTGTCAACTGAGCTACGCGGTCTGTGTTGGGAAAATCCCCCCCCCGGTTTACAAAATTTAAGTCGAGAAATTTTTTTCATTCTACATTATAAGTACCCAAAGAAACTATGTAGATCAAAACTGGATACTAATAGCAGTTTTGCGAAATTGACAGCGAAATTCAGTTTTTCCTGTATATTTCCCTTTCCTGCATGAATATGAAATTGGATAGTTTAAAAGTGCATGGCACATCATATCATGCGACGCAAATGAGTAGCAAACATGATCAAAATTCTTCCAGCTTTCAGATAGCTACTGACAAATGAGTAGCTACATAATTAAGTTCTTGTACACACATTAATCTCATTTCATAAGTAGATATTAAAAATATTATCATTTAGGCGCACCAGATATGACCTACATTTACATTAATATTACTTATTCCAACCTCTCACCCCAGGGACAACAAGCTAGCTTCCATTGTATGATTAAGTTAAAGAAAATCAATTTAACTGGAAAATATTCAAAAAAATGTATAAATTCTTGCCATGTATAGTATTCCGACAGTATTTTGCTTCGGAATATTTGGTGTAGTTTATTCCGACGTATTCTGCGCAGATTACTACGAGTATTCCGGAAATATTCCGAGCGAATACCTCAGAATATCCCCGAATATTACTAATATTCCTAACAATATTCCGAGGTATAGAGGTCGGATTATTTGATTTTTCGCCCAGTGAGTTCAAAATTGAAGAAGACATTAGGCTCCAGATAGGCGACAGACATCTGCTGCCCCAACACTCTGGAATAAACTATACCCGTACATATCCGTAACATTAATAATTTTACAGGTTTTAAGAACATTTTGAAGACTCCCTTTTTTGAGATTGCGTTTAACGTTTAACTAAATTAAATTAGGCCTAATCAGGTTTTTATATATGTGTAAATAAGTTAGTAAATAGCATGTAAATAGGTTAGTCTATATCAATTCCTGTGAAGCGCATTTGATCATATTTACATGCTAATTTGCGCTATATAAGTTTTTATTATTATTTTCAATTACTGTAAAAAAATGAATTGATGTTTTTGCTAGAATTTATCCATTTCACACTGCCCCAAAACGACGCGATTGAGTTCACAAACTGGCTGAATGGAAAATGTCGATCTAGATTTAAAATATTTAAAAAAAACCTGAAAGTGGCTGAACTTGTAATGGCAGTGTATTCATCTTTTTAGTTGGTACTACATGCATATTAAATATGTTCGATATAAGATATATATTAAGTTCTTTGTATGTTTGCATGGCGATAAAACATATAATAGTTTTGTTTGTGGAAACACCACGTAAATTTATTACTGAATATCCGGGTAATAATAATATTTTATTACTGAAGATCCGGGCTTACGGATCGAAAGCTTTGCAGTAATAAATTTACGTGGTGTTTCCACAAACAAAACTATAAGATATATATTACATAACTAATTAAATTGGCTAAAAATGATATTATAATGACAGTTTTCTTGCGGAATATAGTTTTCGGAGTTTATAATCTTTTGTAATCCTTGATCGAAGCAAGAAGTTGCGAGAATTATTTCGTAACAAACTACGTTGGATTTGTATAAATGTATGGTTATATTGAATTCGTGCAAAAGCTAGCTGGTTGTGTTGTGACCACATATGGTATTCCGGCTTTTAGTATTTCGGGTTTTAGAGATTCCCCATTTCAGTATTCCGGGTTTTAGAGATTCCCCATTTTAGTATTCCGGGTGTTAGAGATTCCCCATTGTAGTATTCCGGGTTTTAGAGATTCCCCATTTTAGTATTCCGGGTTTTAGAGATTCCGGCTTTTAGTATTCCGGGTTTTAAAGATTCCCCATTTTAGTATTCCGGGTTTTAGAGATTCCCCATTTTAGTCAATTCCGGGTTTTAGAGATTCCCTATTTTAGTATTCCGGGTTTTAGAGATTCCCCATTTTAGTATTCCGGGTTTTAGAGATTCCCCATTTTAGTATTCCAGGTTTTAGAGATTCCCCATTTTAGTATTCCGGGTTTTAGAGATTCCCCATTTTAGTATTCCGGGTTTTAGAGATTCCCCATTTTAGTATTCCGGGTTTTAGAGATTCCCCATTTTAGTATTCCGGGTTTTAGCATTCCCCATTCCCCATTCCCCGTTCCCCGATTCCTTTCCCCGATTCCCCATTCCTTGTTATAGTAATAGCCGTTTTTCAAATAGCTATAGAGGATTAGTGTCGTACATTACTATGTAACTACTTACTCTCCAGCTATTCAAAAACAGCATTGACACTCAAGAGATGCTCAGATTGAATCTTCACTCAATTAATGTGAGTGACCTTTTAGAATACAGGTGTAAGGATTAACTTTGTTAGCCGGTTGTCATTCAACACGTAACTCACTATATGGTACCGCTATAACAATCACAGGAAGCCGATTGCCGATTCAGCAGCCTTATAACATTGCCCAAATCAACCTCGTTCCCAGGCTGTTTGCTCTTGGGAAGCAAAGACCCTGGCTGGGGCTGGTCACGTGGCACGCGGAAATTTGATCGCCCAAGGGGGAGTACGCAAAGTATCAAATTACATGCTTCCACTTCCGCACTTTACACTTCGATTGCAAGGAGTGAGAATGTTCTGTACAATCAACTTTGAGAATCATATGAAATTTAAATACTTGCTAAATTTGGTTCCTGTTTGCTTTTAAATTATAAACAACATGCTAAACATATTTTTATAGCAACAGACAAGTCAAGAAGTCAAGCAATAAAAACGTATGATCGTATGCTTTGAAATTGTTCTAATGTTCTCTCGAGGCCTCTGGCGCATTTTCATTTCACACGTTTCTGTTTTGCCTCTGGTTCACTTCACATATTTATAATATTCTTATAATATGCCGTTAGCGCTATTTGGAAACGGTATATTTATCTTCGAATTGATTTACTTGTTAATTTCAACACAATACTGTGGTAGGTCGTAGCTCCTTTTGAGCTTTGAGGTCTTCTCGCGCACACGCTTTATATAAATAGATACAAGCCAAATGGACATTGAATCTCTGTTGATTGATTTATTGATTCAAAAATTGTTTATAGACATCGCATATTTTTTTTAATAGGTTAAATTATTGTATAATTCATCGTTTGTATTAAACACTAGGTAGTAAGGAGTGTATAAGGTACAAAAATTGTTAGGGAATCTACAGTATAGAATTTAGATAACTAATATGCTTTTCCTATTTTGTCGACACGCGAGTATAATATAAATGGCAAAATAGTGCACAGTATGTCCTATAATATATAATTCAATATTCATTTACCCTCGTATTTTATACCTTGCCCATTGGCATTGAATGCAAAAGAATAACAGCATATATAATAGAAAAATACTTTCCTATATAAAACCTTATAACGGTATAAAGTGCCTCTACACTTTGTCAGGGTCATATTATACATAATTCATATAAGTCCCACATAGACACAGCATTACTCGATAAGTTTTTATAAGCATTTTAAAGTTTCTATTGATACATAGGCTGTTTGTCTCTAGCATACTTGGATGAAAACTTCTAAAATATGATGAAGATTGAAGTTGATATAAATATTGATTAACACAGCAGCATGATTCAGGTCAAAAAAAGCACGATTATTACACTGACCTGAAAGGTCAAGTGTCTTAAATCCCTAGTTTTCTGTTTTCTTCTGTTTTTTTCGTCGTCGAGAAATCGAGTTTGCGTTCGCGCATCGCAGGCTCAGGGTGCAACGATTAATCCAAAATGCCATCGATTCTTCGACTCCACGATTCATATATAATAGTAAGAAGCTGGTATTTATGTACGTAATAGTCGGCTCATGTCATGCTTGTGGTGCATTTTTCGTTTATTAGCCCATATATACACCTATATGGACTTATACGCACGCGCACAATTCCGAACTCCAATTGTGACATGTTCAGTCCAGTTTCAAAATGGCGCCTTTTGCCTGAGTGATCAGAAAATATTTCACACAGTTTCGTTGAATTTTCGAAGAGTTGTGCCGGTTTCCTATGGATTTTACGTTGTGTCGCACTCTGAACTTTCTTGCGTGTTGAATTAATATGTTTTTCTTCGTGTAACGACTCGAAAACCCCAAAATTTAGACCCAGCGAATTTTACAAAGGACAATTTAAAGGTTCGACAGTTTGACTTTTTAACTAATAAACAACCGTCTATAAATATACGTTGTAGAGTCATAAACATCCGTGGTGTAGTTGTGTTTATTTTTTGTCGCACTCTGGACTTTTTTGCATGTTGAATTAATGTTTTTATTTTTGTATTATACGACTCTAAAATTTGGCTTTGAAAATTTGGCCGACCGGGCGGATTTATGCAATCAATATGTTGTATTAAACGACTCGAAAACCCCAAAATTTGGACCCGACGCGAATTTGTACAATATAGTGGAATATAAGCAAGTACAAGTTAAAGATTCTACAGTTTATTTTGATTTATTGTATGGTTCTCATTTGTCTAATACAATAACATTTAGTTCACAAGGGCAAGTTAAAGGTTTGACCATATTAAAATACATGTATTGAAATTTGCGCAATAGCTACTAGAATTCGCGCAAGTAAAGATAAAGCGAGCGTTCAAAATACCGGCAAAAAGAACTAAGACATTTATTGTATGGTTCTCATTTGCTTAATAGAATAACATTTAGTTCACAATATAATATAAACACAATATAAACAAGGAAAAGTTAAAGGTTTGACAGTTTTACTACACAATGTCGATAATATACCTTAATACATGTATTAAAATTCGCGCAGTAGCTACTAGTTGGTGCGCCAAACGCTTTATGGTAACTATACTAAAGATAAAGCGTGCCTTCAAAATACCTACAAGAACTAAGACATTTATTGTATGGTTCTCATTTGCCTAATACAATAACATTTAGCTCGACGCGAATTTTAACTAGTATCATATTTCATAATATAATGAACAATGTAAACTAGCCAATTCTTTTCACCTACAAAATGTCGACAATATACCTTAATACGTGTATTAAAATTCGCGCAGTAGCTACTAGAGTTCGAGCAAGTAGTAAAGATAAAGCTTGCATTCAAAATACCGAGACATTTATTGCATGGTTCTCATTTGCCTGATACAATAACATTTAGTTCACAATATAATATAAACAAGGAATAGTCGTTCGATTTGGCTATACTGTTTGCTCGTTTTGAATGTGTATTGATCATTTCAATAATCGATTTACATATCAGTCTGCTCGATTCGAGTAAGTGTTGCCCGATTTGTATCATTGGTGATTTGGTCTTCGACTTATAACTATTGGACCTATTGAATTTTGAAAGTAAAAACGCGCCATATATAATACATGTAAAACTAAAAACAAAACTAATAATGAAATTCATAATCACAATACTAGAAGTTCCAAAAAACTACATAAAACCTACACCCGAACTAATTATATGAAACATACTCTCTCCAATAAAGGAGTAGATATTTGGAATAATTTGAACGAAGATTTAAAATCCATCCAAATTTTACCAATCGTTCAAAAAACAAGCTAAAATTTATTATCAAACACAAGAATAATAATAATACAGCATTATATTATATTATTCATGGACGTCTAAAACAATGTAGGGTAAAAACAATGCTTCCATCATCATGCACTCCTAACTTCATATTTGTTGTATATCTATATTATTGTAAAACTATATCACAACTTTCTTTAAAATTTTATGTACTATATATTAACTGACAAATAGCTATCGTTTGAATTTAATATTTGCTGTAATAGGGGCCTTGCACTAAAAGCTTCTTAAAGTTTCTTAAAGGCTCCTAGCTCTAGTATTCAACAGACGTTATACTGTATATTCTATCTTAATTATGTAAATAGGGCGAATTTTAAAATAAATAAATAAAAAAATAAATAAATAAAATACTGACTACAGAAAAAAAAAAAAAAAAAATGTATTAAAATTCGCGCAGTAGCTACTAGAAACGAGAAGCCGGACAGCTCCAGTTTCAGATTCGCAGCTCCAGTTTCAGATTGAATCTGGAGCCAGAGGCATGGCGTTCGTGTTCGAATGGCTCTAACTCCACAAAGCCTTCATCCATCCTAACAATAATTTTTTTCATTCTTCGCCAAGAAAAGGACTATCATATAACGCAATCACTGAGTCGCTACTGCTTCTAGATTGCTCTAAACAGCTTGCATAAGCCAAGTCGCCAAACCGTGTCGGGTCAATTAAATCTTGAGCAAGACACGGTTAGTTCCTATCTAAATCGCTGTATCGTCGTAAGGAATGAATGTAACGCTGTAATAATTTTTTTCATTCTTCACTGATAATTTCCACATCACCTAAAGCATTCGGCTTGTCTGTAGCGCTTTTAGTTTTCTCTGGAGGCCTCGCATAATTATGTCACCGAACAGCGACATATTGATGGAGACTGCAAACACGCGTGCCGCTTGGCGATTTAAAACGCTCGTTCTCCGCCACAAGTTACTTTATCGTCATGATATTTTTTTTCATTCTTTACCCATGATATTCGAATCATATTAGATTATTTTTAAGCTTATACCGATTTAAACTTTGACTGAACAGCTTGCACAAGACAAGTCGTCGAACAGCCACATATTGACACTTACCGCAGGTCAGTCGACAAGCCAGCATACTAAAAACGCTCTATCTCAGTCAAAAATTAATATATCCTTTAAATATTATTTTTCATTCTTCGCTGATAAATTACACATTATCTAAAAAAATCAGCTTGTCTTTAGCGCTTTTAGTTTTCTCTGGAGGCCTCGCATAAGTTATGTAATCGCTCCGCGACATATTGATGGAGACTGCAAACACGCGTGTCGCTTAGCGATTCAAAACGCTCATTCTCCGCCACAAGTTTCTTTATCGTCATAATATTTTTTTTCATTCTTTACCCATAATATGCGCATCATGTGAAATTATTTTTAAGCTTATACCGATTTAAACTTTGACTGAACAGCTTGCACAAGACGAGTCGTCGAACCGCTACATATTGACACTTACCGCAGGTCAGTCGACAAGCCAGCATACTAAAACCGCTCTATGTCAGCCAAAAATTATCACATCCTTTAAATATTATTTTTCATTCTTCCCTGATAAATTACACATTATTTAAAAGAATCAGCTTGTCTTTAGCGCTTTTAGTTTACTCTGTAGGCCTCGCATAAGTTAGGTATGCAAATTGTAATGGACCAACCC
>CACRXK020007506.1:0-22670 GCA_902702795.2 Paramuricea clavata
TTTGCCAGTTTGCCATAAATGTTTGCCAGTGTTTTGCCTAATGTTTGCCATTGCGGTCATTTGCCCGACAAGGCTAGATCGCCGACTAGCCTTGGCCACCAACGGCACCTACCTCCAAACTCGGATACTCTGCCGTTAATCACTATAATGCAGGCACGGTATATCCCCCGGTGCTGCGGGGGTGAAGGCAGATCTGGTTAACGCGCGCTGTCCCTTACGTCTGAGTTAAGCCTGCTACTGTAGATCAAGGGTACAGGGTATTATTAGTTTACAGAAGCAAGGATGACAGATGTGGTTAGAGCGCTGTCTCTTACTGCTGAGTTGAGCCTGCTACTTTAGGTCGAGGGTAGGGTATTACTTTAGGAAAGCAAGGATGGCATATGTGATTAGAGCGCTGTCTCTTGCTGCTGAGTTAAGCCTGCTACTGTAGATCGAGGGTATAGGGTATTGCTTTAGGAAAGCAAGGATGACAGATGTGATCAGAGCGCTGTGACAGATGTTGTTTGAGCGTTGTCTCTTACCGCTGAGTTAAGCCTGCTACTGTAGGTCAAGGGTAGGATATTACTTCAGGAAAGCAAGGATGACATATGTGGTTAGAGCGCTGTTTCTTACTGCTGAGTTAAGCCTGCTACTGTAGATCGACGCTAGGGTATTACTTCAGGAAAGCAAGGATGACAGATGTAGGAGCGCAATCGAGCAATCACAACATGTGTAACATTACCATCATCAAAAAAATCATCATGCTTTAAGCTCAAATCGTTTTGCGTACCTGTAGTGTGCACCAATTTAGCAGCACCAACAAAAGAACTCGGTCCACTATATGCCATTTCATGGTAGCTGTCGCCCTTCGCACTTATACAGGCATAGCCCACATGAAACCATACGCCTAGGGTAGAAACGACATTCTTAATACGTTCCACAAACCAAAACGTAACCCAAACCCTATTTAGTACCCTCAATCATTTTGCTATGGTCCTACCTTCAACCCTGAGTTTTAGGTCTTCATTTGGAGGTCACCTAGCTCTAAAAGTGACTCTGAATTAATAAAATGTATCCCTCGTCAAGTACGAGAGCAGCCAGTATCTAACAAAAATTAAACGTACTAAATTTACGATCCCATAAAAATAATCACTAAAACTAACCTGCATACGAAAAGTGAATAAAGCAGAACAGCAGTAATCCTTTGACGAACATTTTATTTACACTTTATGCTATATTTGTGCTCTTTAAAACTTGGTGTTCCCTGGTCGACAGCTGAGAGGAATATGATAGAATAGCTTATTTCATATTGTTAAATCAAGCTAGAACAATAGAACATCCAACATTCCAAACGTCTACTTCCTTAAAGCAAGCTAAACAGTACTATCACCCAGTTTAAGCAAGAAATTTCATGTTACAGAAATATGCTTCTTTGTCTTTATTGTATTATCAAAACATTATACTTGAATTTCGTTAAACGTCGCCAGTTCAGAGTTATTTTATTCTATTTTTTTCGTAAAGATGTTAAGTCGTCTTACGACTAATTAACATGTACATTTTTGCCTTCGTTTCTTTCATTTTTCGTTCAGTATTTTGACCATTCGCTTTTTACAAGACATACGTCATAAACGTGCCTCATTGAACAAGAACAACAAAAATGCGGTTATGGAGTTTATTATATATGAATATGGTATAAGACTCGTCGTAATTGACTTCCTTTTGGGGAAAATATCAAGGTGCTATACAGGGCCCCCCACTGCCCAAAATATAATATTTGTGCGGGCATCGAAAATAAATTAAAAACTAAGAGATGAATTTTGACACTAATTTTGTTAAAATCGGCCTGGTAGAACCAATATTCTGACCGTTTTAAAATAAAGTCTGGTCCACCTAATGACCATTGAAATTATGTACCGGTTGTGTTAAAGTTACAGAACACCTTTGAGTGTTAATTTTGCCTAAAATTTTTTTATTGGTCCAGATGAAAGCATTAGACTAGTTCTACTATCGTACCAAGTCTGGATGAAAAATGTTGAAAACTCGCATTATTTAATAAAATACATTACTGTATAATATAAATTACTGTATAAAAATGATATTTTTATAAATATATCTTCAAACCAGCCGGAACATAACTCAAAAGCGTAAAGGAACCGCGACTTAAGATTTTCCTGAATAATTCTTACATTATTTTATTGTTTCTCAATTTTACAACTTTACCATATTTTGCATGCACTGCCTAACATTTGGTGAAAATTTGATGAAAATCGGACTGATTTTTGAGCGCGCAGTAACGATTTTCCACAAAACGCCAAAAAGGGTGTCCTGTAACCTTAATGATGAGCCCTCTACTACACACGCAAAAATCTCACATCTTTTAGCAAGTCTGGCAACAAGCCGTCAACAAGTTGTGTTCGCACTGCTTGTCCCAAGTTGTCAACAAGTTTGGAACACGCTGTTAACAACTAATGTAAAAACCTTGTTGATATTATCAGACTTGTGGTAGGGACAGCAAGGTTGTTCAACTACGGTTGTTCCAACAAGTCCGATACAGTCATGATGTAGCCAGCGTGGCCGGCTCTAGTCATGATGTAACAATATTGTTACAACCTTGTGTCATCAACCTTGTAACATTCTTGTTATATCATGACTGTAGCAGACTTGTTAGTCATAAGAACAACCTTGTAACAAGTCTGATAATCCCATCAAGCTAATGAATATACATTCTTATCTTCTAGCGTGCAGCCCTGGAGTCGGCTCACCGAGGTTGGGGTGAATCAGTGATCATCGGTGTGGCCCCTAGTGGTGCAGAGGTTTCTACCCGACCTTTCCAGATGGTCACTGGAAGAGTTTGGAAAGGAAGCGCTTTTGGAGGTTGGTTCGAAGAAAGATTTTATATCAACACTCACGATATATATGCACTTGTATAGTAGACAGTGAAATGGCTATTGGTGCATTGCCAGTCGTCGAAATCGTCTATAAAATGTGTTAAAACTCTCAATTTGCAAAGTTCCACTCCTATCAAATTTTTATTATGACTTCACCGAGCCGAGGGCTAGGCTCGGCTCGGTGAAGCATAGGCATGCCATGATTCGTCGTCAAAATGCACTTGCCCATCCTCGTGTGCATTTATTTCCAGGCTGGAAAAGTCGTGATGGTGTTCCTAAGCTAGTGGATGAGTACATGGCAGGCAAATTGAAAGTTGATGAATTTATCACATCCAACATGACACTGGAGAAAATTAATGATGCCTTTGAACTAATGCACCATCCTGTTGGCAATAAGTAAGTTCTAAAAGTTCTCCCTCACAGATAATCCAAGGAATTGGTAGGCTTCTGTTAATGTAATCTTGAACTGTCCCCAAACCCCCTAGTAGATTTATAGGTATGGAAAAAACCACCCTGGGTTTCCCCACCCTACATAGCTTTTGGCCACTGCCAAATAACGACCCTAATCTTTTTATAATGTCAGTGAATTTCAGTTCCCTCCTGTAGTAACACAGGACCAAGTTGTATGGTACAATGCATAATAATTGTTTTTCTCCCTAGTTTACGAACTGTGATCAAATTTTGAGAGCTCCAAATATTTGTAAGTAAATGTTTATTATTGAAAAAACATATTCTATATAGTAAACCATGCCGTTATCTTAAAGGTTGAGGCGTTCAAGTCAAAATTAATATTTCTCATTCGTTGTAGTTCCAATGTGTGTCGTCTACGTAAAGTTTAAAAATAAACAACTGAACTTGTATGATGTGGAATGTTTCGTATGGGTTGCAATATCTTGTTGTAAGGCATAAAAATGTATTTCTTCATTATAAATATGTTCATTATGAGCATGTTTTTCGTAGTGTACAGGCAAGAAAATTGTGGTAACCTAATTAGCAGGGAAGGATTTACTTGTGGTCGCAGGGGTTGTGTCCCCTCCCCCTTAGCTTTATAGCAAAGAAGATGCAGGACCCCGCCTGGAAACCTTATTTTTCAAATATTTTCTGACAAGTGATGATGGCCCCCTACCAAAATATAAAACTAAGCAAACATAATCTATCATATCTATTCCATATTCTTAGACGCCAAAGTTTTAAACGGGTTTTCCTTTATTCCACTCCATTTTGTTCTTTCTCCGGTTTTTATAATTTTCAGGTTTTTGTCAAAGAATGAGTAAATTTTACAATAAGCTTTATGTATAATTCACTCTATGTAATATTTGAACTCTGTGTTTCGAAGTAAGGTGCTCCATCAGCATCCAGTCTCCTCGTCAGAATATCACATCCAGTGTCAGTGACCAGCAGTGTCTGTTCAAACTGAGCTGAACGCTTACCATCCTATTTAAGAACATACGAGAAGATCTTGACACTTCTACACAACAAATTTTTTTTAGTAATATTTGGGGGGTTTTCATGCATTTGTGAGCAGCTGTGTACAGTCATATTTTAATGCGAGATACTCGCAGGCATATCTTGGAAGGGATGCTGATTTAGAGAAATTGACCCTCGTGCTACCATTGCAAGTTATATACAATTTAATTTTCAGTATGCGCTAGTTGGTGCTGACTTTCGTTTTTTTCTGGGGTTACATGGGGGTGCAGATTCTAATACAAAAAAATTGACTTTCAAGTTTGCCACGTACCTGTGTCACAGCGGTCCAGTTGTCAGGCCACACCTCATCACGCCATGTACCTTTAAAAAAAGGTCAAGGGTTCGAATAAGACAGGAAAAATCGATTCGCAAATTTCCTTATTGAAAATTTGAAGGAAATTTCAGTTTTGAAAGGTGGAAACACTGCTTGCGCAAAACAAAATGGCGGTCGTTTCGTAGCGAATTTCGTAAATTTTTTGAAGAAATTGTAGCCAATAGCTATATTCTTCATTTCACACATCCTTTTAGTACAAAATTACAATAACTGCTAATTCTGAGAAATATATTAACTGCGATGCCCAAACAAAGTTTGGCATCGTTTTATATTCGCTGTGCGAAGCCTTGGTATTTATTCAAAAATACACTAGTAGTATATGGTGCACTTCTTTTGCGCATGTTCCAGGGCTGTAGTAGTATGTCTGGTATTAAGATATTTACCCATATTTATCATTGGTTCAATCGTAAACACGTGACCTTTCTTCATAACACCGACAGCTTTGTTTTCTAAAGGCAGGCACATAACCATGTTAAAATTATAGTTTTTGGCACGAAAATCTGTACAATTCGAGATTCCCCTTATTACGTTTTCGTAGCGCTTTGCATTGTGGTTATAGTGGTATCACTGATATTCAAGATGGCTTATTTTTTGTCCTGACCCGTGCAAGAACTTTTGAACTTTTAAAAAAAGCTAGGGTCAGGTGCGCGATAGCCAACAGCAAAATATTCGCGAAAACATTCAATATTTTCATTCGAGGCCGCTATCTTTATCAGTGATACCACTATAACCACAATGCAAAGCGCTACGAAAACGTAATAAGGGGAATCTCGAATTGTCAAACGCTATTTTGTATACTTACTTGAATAATGTGGGACATTGGGTGCAGTGTGAAATAATCTAATAAAAAAAGTTTTACATCAATTAGATAAATATTATATGCTTTTCACAATCACCCAATAAATTGGTCATTTTGAAGTTGATAAGGAGAGAAATTACCTGTGGATTCCGTGACCACAATATGTTCTTACAACTGACAAACCATTGTTGTTCGCATGTTTCTGAATCACGTTACCAACCTCTCGATAACGGATACCTGGTTTTACTAAAACATGCAATTTAATTTTGATAGATCAAGCAATATTGCCAATGCTATTATATAGTTATTTGTGCATGCGCTTTCTAGGAACTGCAGTTTGATTCCTGAAATGTGAAGTTCGATGGACCATTTGCGTTATAGACTAAATTTTGATCTAAACAAGTCTAGACAAAAATTTCATCACAGCTTGAACGAGCATCACAAAATTAGTAATATTCCAAAGTTTCGTTGTGAAATGTTGTATGCGAATAATATAGCCTTGCGAAGTTTGCCGTTTTTCAGTCATTTTGCATTACGCGGGGGAAATTGACATACCAATAATTTGGGGCTGTCAATTTCCCGTTTGTAATACAAAATGACTTAAAAACGGCAAACTTCGCAAGGCTATATTATCAACATTTCGCAACGAAACTTTGGAATATTACTAATTTTGTGATTGTGATGAAATTTTTGTCTAGACTTGTTTAGATCAAAATTTAGTCTATAATGCAAATGGTCCATTCAGTTACATGCAACTCTAACAGGACTACCAAGTCTACCATATTCTGCGGATTTTCTGTGGGCAGTCGGATTTTATTAAGTTGAAAACAAATCCAAGAGAGAAAGACTTTTATATGTGTCAAACCTTACCTATCTTGATAGCCTCGTCAAGACATTCGTGTGTAATCTTGACCAGCTTTTTACTTTCTTCGTCAACATCACCAACAAGAAATGTCTCGTTCAGGTCGCCATGGAAACCATTATGATACACTGTTACATCAACTGCAGAAAACAATCGCGTTATAAACTAAATTTGAGAACTTATCAAAATTTTACAACAATCAATATAAGATAAATTATTAGAGATTCTGTACTGTTTAAAATGTCGCCATTTTCCAACGCCCGTTTATCTGGTATGCCATGACATATTACTTCATTGACTGACCTAAGAATGTTTCAAAAAGAGTACCATTAATACGAAAGTTTGTACATGTACAGATTAAATTGAATTTTCCGGGGTAGCATGCCTGCTTTGCATACTTGATACTTACGTACAACAGGATTTAGGGAAGCCATGATAATTCAATGGTGATGGATAACAATCCCTTTTGAGACAAGCCTGTGAACACAGAAATAATTCATCCCAGGTGAGCTTTCTCGGAAACCGGGAGTCATAACAGGCCCATACAGACCAGGTATACAGACCGGACGCGATTTAGCAATTTTCAGTTTTCAATGACAAGTAACTTTAATATTTTTCAAATATTCGGAACCACTTTTTAAACAATTTTAGCTATTTGGTCTGCATATCTTGTAAAATTTTTATCCGTTGACGGTTTTATTTGTTTTTGAAAACTGAAAATTCGCGTCGCGTTGTCGAATCGCGTCCGGTCTGTGTGGACCTTGTGTGACCGATAACTTTGATCCTAGTTTAAATTTTCCAAATATTTAGAAGCGCTATAACATATTGAGTTATTTGGTGTACAATCTACATATATCTTTCAAAAATTTGCTCTCATTGCCATTGGCTGTTTTATTAAACTTTCAAAAACTAAAAAATTGCGTCGCGTTGTCGAATCGTGTCCGGTGTGCCTGGACCTTTTTTTGAACACGCCCTTATCACTGCATGTAATTAGTCTGCTAATAAAATATGTTGAAAAAACCATGAACAGCCGACAATGTACAGTCTCAACCTGCGTGTTTTGACTCATATATTATTGAATTCCCAAGATGTCTTGTCTTTTCGGAATTTGCTTTTTACTTTAAATATGTTGATTGTCAAAATTATTCAAATCCAACCTCATGAACAACTCTGTCAATTTCATCTGTTGTGACACCAACTTTCACCACTTTGGCTGCTTCATCAAGAACTTCACGACCCAACTGTAAGTTTGTTTTATATAATAAAAGAAGGGACATTGCATGTGCATTGCAGCTTAACTGAATAACTGGTGTACTCATTGAGTCATTGTGCCCCAATGCATCGTACTTTATTATTCTACTCTGTCTAATACCAGATGATTTTACTCGCCAAGGGCAAGGGGAGATTGTGTAAGGGAAAGATGTCTGTCAACCATAGGTTGTTTGGCCCAGCCATAGTTCAAGTTCCAAATCTTTAATAACCTAACAATATTTTTTTACATTTTCTGCAAGCACCTTAAAGCTACTGATGTGAACCGCAGTAAACTTACCTTACATGCAAGACTCATTCCTTTGATCTCCTCGTCATTCAAAATTTTAATCATAGTGTTTCCCCGAAGTTCTAACTCGCTGATAGGGCTCCCTAATTTGAGAATATTCAATGATGTCATACTTGCAAAAGTCAGATAGGTATGAGTAGAAGACAAGTTATTTGAGATTTCCTTGGAGGGTGGAGAAGTTATGTGTCAATAACTACTGCCAAAAGGGTTCACTCAAAGCTTGACAGTCCTTGAATTCGAAAATTCAAGATCTTCTTTGAATTCTGAATATTTTCTGAAATGGTGTGCTACCACTACAAACCTGTTTCAGCGTAATCCGGATACTCTATATGAGCAGGAACTTCTCTTTGTGAACTCTATGAAAGGTTATCAGACAACATTAAGGTAACATTTCGTATCAATTATTGTAGATGAGGGATGTATTGCAACTGAATGGATTAGTTATATTTACAAAATATTTGCCTCTAAGTAGGCTGTAGACTGATATTAAAATATTATATACCTGTCTTGCTGGTCGTAATTGACCACTAAATCTATATCCGGGCCATGGGTCATATCTGCCAGATGAACTTTTGTTTCCTTGAAATGTATTGACATGAATTTTTATGGCTAAGTAAAATATCTCGTTTTTGTAAAATTGTGCATTAGACTTAAATAATTAGGGATGAGCCGATAAGGAAAATTGCCGATTACTGAGGCCAATTGTTTATAAGCCGATTATCGTAACTAATTGGACAATTAATCGGTACCCGCCGATTATTTTAAAAAGCAAGCGAAAAATCACAAGATTGACCAACAATGAAGTTGCAAATGCAGTTTTATTGTTTACAATACACATTATGTGCAATTGAAAACAGCTTCAATCTTGCATGTCAATAGTCAAAGTTTAGTTTTGGCAGATTATGGTGTAAAACAGGATATTGTCAGTGGAACTGTTCCCAGCTTCACTTCGCTCGAGACAAAAGACATGGGTTTTGCAACGAAATGTGAAAATCTTTTCGCTTGTATTCAGTATTTTAGCATGTGCTTGGCAGCTGCAGAAAAAGTCTTCTGGCCGATTATTTGCCGATTATCAAGCAATAATCGGCCGATTACCGATTATTTAAAAAACGGCTGATAAATCTGCTTTGCCGATTATTTACCGATTAATTGGCTCATCCCTATAAATAATTTCTAAACAAAATTCATTCATTAACCCTTGAAAATGGATGTGACCCTAATTAATGGGTGCATTCCCTAACAAAAAAGTCTATAAGCCAACGGTTCCTATTCTCGGGTTTCACTACAGCATTATGAAGTGATGTATTTGCTACCAAACACAAGGCTAATACATAAAACGAACAATCGACTCACTCTGATAACTGTGTTTGTCTAAGAGTTGACCCCCCATCACTATTGTGATGTCATATGAAACCCAATAGGAAACCTCTAGGTTTTTATAGGCAATTGGAAGATTTTCTATAGGTGACCTATAGGGATGCTTATAAACCTATAGAGCTCTATAGGTGCCTAAAGGCTTCTATAAGGAATTGGAACATTTCCTATCAGGCCACGTAAGGTATTGCAGTATAATTAAAATATTAAATTTTGTAAACAAAAAGCTAAAAAAGGCTGTATATGACAGTATATCAAGCGATGAGTACCTGATTTTTTGTGTTTCTTTTTGTGATCATTCCACACATTTTTAAAACAATCCTATGAAAAATTACACTTGAAATATCAACAGTATGTATTTTTTACAATTTCCAGCAAGTCAGCATAAAAACAGCAAGAAATTATTTTACTATTGAAAATCGTAAATTACAAGGAAAGAGGCCTCACCTGTGAGCAGAAGTAGCTGCCTTCTATGCCTTGTTTTAAACACGTTGGGCATTGCAGTTTCGATTGATTTTCACAGCCTTCTCTTGAACAAAAGTGTTGGACCTTTTCCCCTTCGTTCGCCATTATTAGTATTATTTGTTATTTCAGTAAATCTATACAGATCAGTGCCAGTTGTTCTAAAACAAATCCTAGAATTCCTAGTACAAATTACAAAATGTAGATATCCTTAGTTTTCCCAAAAATTCCTAATTCGTTTTCTTACATGTATAAAAATAGATAACACTTCCAAAAATTCAACGATTCTGTCAATTCACAGACAAAGTTATGCTCTTACATCAATCAGATTCATTGTGCTAATGGGATTTACTTTGGTGGAGGTTATTCAGGTTTAAATTCCATCCCGGGAAATATTGAAATTTTTTGGTCAAGTACAAAATGTGTAGTGTATATATTAAAACATACCTTGTTTTTGCCTTATTTGAAATCTCTAAAACTTTTAGAAATAGGTTTATTTTTTAATAAAAGATAAAAAATGCTAAAAAAATGCAATTTCCTGTTTTTGAGGATAACAAAACTCCCGAGCGGCCTTGTACCTAAAAAATGCGCGACAAACCTGAACGATTTCGAAAAAATATACGAAAAGAAATACGACGCTCCAAACAAAGATGGCGGATTTTTAAGGAGTGAGAATTTTCGAAATATATAATGTAAGTACACTACAGTACGTTATTGTGCTTTCTATAAAGTTTGATATACAGTAAATATGTGAATTTAGCCTTAGACGCTTCGTAAAACATTTTGAAATGTTCATCAAACTTGACTGAATACTAATAGAATATAATTATTAGCAAAAATAGCTCATTTTCAAACCGCGATATAAACTCTTCGGTTTTATGGAGTAAATTCATGTTTTAAAGAGTATTACATTCCTGAATTTATTCATGTGATTTTATTGTAGTTTCCTTGTAAAAAGTACAATTTACTTAGAAGTAGAACTGAATATTTCAATGCCACTTAATTCCAGAGTGCATTCCATGAACGCTTTGTGGAAGATCTTCGGCGTGAGTTTTGAATTGTTGGCGCACAATCACATCGACGTTGGCGCACAAGTTTTGAGTTTTGGTGGTTGGCGCAGCATCAAATGTTTAAGCGAGACTTTGAGTATTAATAATCTCCTGGTGATTGGATTGGCCTCTATAATTCTTTAAGTTTAGGGACTCGAGAAATTTGTGTTCCTGGTCAGTGTAATATTACTAAATGGTGGTTATAACTTGTGATACAACAGTAACAGCACTCATCATTGTTCATCAGCAAAACATCTTATTCATCAACTACACGCCTTTTTAGCAAGTTTTAATTTTGAAAAACTAACTATTACTGAAAAATCACGGTGCCCACGATCAGCCGGCACACAAGTTGACCTCACTTGGCGCACGGCAACACTACCTCAGATTATCTTCGGCGTGAAGTTTACACCGAATGCACCCTGGACTTAATTGAATTTGAAGGTCATGTTCATTGACCCAAAACATGCATAAATACAAATGGGAATATATATATATATATATATACAAAATTATTCAAGACTTCTTTTATTAAATTACTAAACAAAAAGGTTATCAAAACATACCTTTGAGAAAACGAGATCTTCACAGCAAAAATCGCAATATATTTCAACAGTTCTTAATCGAAGTTGAACAGCACGTTGAGAATACATATCTTGATATTTATTATATACTAGGAAGACCCTCTTCTCTGATTCCAGAGGTTGCAAGATAGAGGTTGAAAAATATTTGTTTCAATCGGGTTAGAACAAAACTTTTGATTTGGTTCGAACTGTGACTAGGATTGAAACAATCTAGTCCTAAGGGGGAGAGTGAAAATAAAAAAAGTATAACGAAAGTAAATAGTAAATTAGATAATTAAATTATCAATTAGATAATAAATTTATTAACAAGTTAAATGTAGATGACCATAAAATACAAATTAGTTGCCACTGAAAATTAACTTAATACATTGTCATTGAATTATAAATCATCAAAAAAGATTACATATATATATAATTGGAAAAAAATTACATATAAATCAAAATGTCAAATATATACAAATCTACATTTCAGATCAAGAGCCTGCATCGATGACTAATGAATTTGAATATCTGTGTCTCAAATCGTGACGCGAAATTCTCATTGGTCAGATGCTCTCTCCTCCGCAGAGGCTTTAGTTTTCTTAGGATTTAATATTACGATGAGATACATTTCACTACACTTTACATGGCGGATCTTGGAACACGAGCGTAGCCGCTGGGCGAAGGAGCGCAGGCGGCAAAGGGGTCAGATGCTATAATTTATATGTTTCCGCTGAGCTCTATATATGTCAACTGCTGAAGCACTATGCATAAAAAAACACATTAACTGATCAAATTGGTCTTGGCCATCTTATCTTAAAGCACAAAATGTTCTCTTTTGAGAAAACAGTATTTAAAACATTTAAACTTTTGCTTGAATATCTTATATTTCGAACGGTCTAAATTTAGTTTGCATGAAAGTTGTAAACAACACCATATAAGGATAGACATTCCATATTTGGAAAAACGAACGTTACGGGGCAGATATTCAAATTCATTAGTCATCAATGCAGGCTCTCAATTCAGCTTCAGAGCCTGTTCGCAGGCTAAGTCCTTACTATATTCTCAGCCCAGAAAAGCGTTCAATCACCTGTGTGCAGCGACCCTAGTAGCGTAGCCTAAGTAAAATTGTGTGCTTATAATTATATTTTAGAAGTCACTTTTTGAGTTAATTCCAATGGTTATTTGGATATCTTATCTTACACTGTAGCATGTCACGTACGGATTTGAAAACATTACATCGGATAATTTAAGATCCGTTGTTGGCCGTTTGCAAATTGTCGCGTTCAACACGAAAACCATCGTTGCTCGAACTTAGAAATTTTAACTCAATTGTATTGACGACGGCAGGCGATGCATTACTGGATGGAGCCAAGTTGTTTGTATGAAATTAGACGTTATAGTACCCGGGGATATATACGGATTTTCCGTACATTGTTGGACGAAGCGTTTCCGTTGTTCTTTTTTCCAAAAAGATTTCGCAGTTGTCGTCTTGTTTCAGCTGGTAGAATGCCAAACAATATGAATACAAAAAGTCCTTGCAGGGTGTTAGAAATGCAGAACAAATATTGAAATGCTAGTTTAGCGTCGCCAATCGCAAGAATGCCAAAGAGCCAGGTTAAACCAAGCAGTACCATAATCGCAAGCGCTCGCCGAGCTTGTTGATAACCCGATACTTTTTGGATAGAGGTAACTTTGGCACCTGAAGTAAGTAATGATCTGATAATGAAGCAGAAAGCCACGATATTACCAAGGATGATTAAAGTAACTGGAGTGAAAAATGCCACAATGAATGGTACGCCGTGTAGTCGACAACTGAAAGAAATACACATTTCTTCAATTAGGTTTCCAGATACCCACAATACATATACGTGTTTATTAAGGTCCATACACACCGGACGCGATTCGACAACGCGACGCGATTTTTCGATTTTTACTGAACGATAACTTTGATCCTAGCTTAAATTTTCCAAATATTTAGAAGCGTTAGAACATTTTGAGTTATTTGGTCTACATATATTTTAACATTTGCTCTCATTGGCTGTTTTATTAACTTTCAAGAACTTAAAAATCCCGTCGCGTTGTTGAATCGCGTCCGGTGTGTCTCAGTGTCTGGACCTTTATAACAAACGAAGCTGGCATAACGCATTATTGAGAAATTTCTGCCATAACCATTCTTTCAGAAATTTCTATTTTGAGTTATCACGCTTATATGATGAGATATGAACCATGATGAACGAAATCATCGTGCCTATAATGCCTGCATGTTATTTTTTGATATAGATATTTAGAAGGAAAATGGAATAACAGAATGACAAAGGCAATGTAGTTTGACTACTTTTTAAGTAATTCCCAAGGTATAAAATCAGCCCCTTCCTTAAGAGAGACAAATTTTCTGAGATGAGTTATAAATGGGCCTTGATGCAAAATTCTAACAAACAGTTTAAACGAAAGTCTACTTACTATCTATTGCCGCCATAGTTGTCCAGAGCAGATATCATTGTTATTGCTACTATTATCACAGGTAAGCCTAAAATGTGGCATAATCACTAAATCAGTCAGGAATCATATAGTTCGTTTATACATTTCCGAACTAGACAGTGCTCTAAAAGTTACTTATTTTTCAGAACTAGTTACAGTTATATAGTTACATGCTGAAAAAAATGAACTAAGTTATCGATAAAAGTTACACATAAAAAATGTAACTATAGTTGCCGTTACAAAGTTACCTCACGATTTATGTAACTAGTTAAAAAGTTACTTTCAATTTTTTGGAACTTATTTAAAATTAGTAATGGGTAATTCCAGCTATTGAAAAATATTGTTGAGCCTGAATCGGGCGTAACAATATTGTTCAATATTGTTAACAACTGTGAACAATGTGGACATTGTTCAATCCTGTTTTCATCAATATTGCAACAACCTGATCGTTTTTAGCCGTGTAAAGTTACAAGTCCTTACCCCAAGCAAATAGGCAGCACTTCATCATAAATTTGGAATGGTTCGAACTTGGAAAGACTTTGACAAAAGCCAGGTACATATTGAATGCTTCTGTTGCCATCCAAAAAAATGCCGCCAATAAGAAATAATGTAGGGAAATCGCCGCTATCCTACAGCCAACTAATGACGACGTCTTTGATCTCTCAGCAGCAGCCACGAATACAATTAACGATAATGACAAAGCAATACAGAAGTTCAACAAAATCTGGCCTGGAATTTTGCTTCGCTGTTCCCTAAAATGTAAGAATCTGCCAGTTATTGTATGAAAACAAAAGTTTAGAGCTCTAGTTAATTCATTGAAAGTTTTTGGAATGGCCATGGAGATGAGCCGCCAGGCTGCAGAAACCTTTAACTTATTTCAAGACCAAAGTGTACAACTTTCCACATCATATTCCAAACTGACACGTGGCGAGGGTACTGGTTCGGTCCAGCTATCTACACCGCCGAGAATAGCGAAGTTAAAAAAAGTCGTCAAAATTTTTGTCATCGACGGTATCGTTGCTTATCCACGTGCGTAAATGCAAACCTATTTAATCAACGGTGTATTAAATTTTTTTGAAAAACATACATATTCTGAAGAAAAATAATAAATATTTTTTGTCATGTCAGGGGTCGAACACGAGACTTACGCCCCTGTTTGGTTTGGTTTTGGTTAAGAAACAACTGCTGCATTGCCGCCATGCAATACCATGCATATACATGCAGTTTGTGTTACTTACCTTAATATCAGTATTGTAATGATTGTCAAAATCTGTCCGACCAATGAGAGCGCACATCCGACGTAACTAATTACACCAAGTATTTTGTCATGTTTTGTGGTCACCCCTGGATTAATATCCTAAAAAAAATCAATTTTGAACCAGATCAACGTTCTGCACGAAAGGTTATTTCTAGAAATTTAAGACATTTCCTTGGTCGACGTGCAAAAATGGCGGCACTTTATATCGTAGAAACTTCCGTTGTCAGTGAAGATGTCGTACGAACCTGAATCCAGAACATCGTGTATTTCTCTGGTCGTCAAGTGAACAAAATTTATTTATGAAGAATAAATTAATAAACTTACCATCAATATTGCAAAGTTGGTAAGATGATCACAGTTACATAGGATCCTGCCATCTCTAAGAACGCGTTCAAATCTACAACCTTCTTGTGACCAATTTCCACGGCCAAAGTCCCAGTATGAACACAAAGCGCTGTTCGTGTCTCCTCGCGCAATACTCCGCAGAGCGATCTTAACAGGCTTGCTCAAATTTGCAATTGGTAATCCCTTAATACTTCCAGCTATTACAAAACTATTCAAACGTCTTGAGTTCTCACTAGTATCGACCAAGGAAACGGCGAAGAATTTCGTTTCCTTGTAGAGGGCGAATATGACTGATTCCTGTGTGGAGCTGTTCCTAATGGTTGATTCGTTGAATATTGTTCGAGGAATACTAATGGAGGCAGATGAACCGGTTGGAACGCTGTCAGTAGATTTGGTTGAAATGCTATTTTTCTTCAATTCATGGGATTTTCCGACGATCGCGGAAAATGTTAGCCCAGTAAAAGTTTGCGGTTGGACAACTTGTAAAGTAATGGCAAAGTGTCTATTCACTGTTTCAATTTTTTTTCCAGAATTGACGACTAATATTTCAGCAAAGTTATCTATAGCTTTTAAAATCCTGTAAAAAGAAAGACGTTGGATGAAATACATAAAATCCCCAATTCTCAGATCGGATTTGGAAGATATGCAAAATGATCTGGGCGAATAGTGGAACGCCCTGCTAGTTATAGTCTTATATCCCTGCGCGAGTTTACAAGGTTTTTTTAGTTATAGTGGCTTGGTTTCCTTGTAACTAACATGTAGTTTAGTTCACTCTGACTTGAGCGGAAAAAATATGTCGCTGGATTATGGCCATTAGGCCCACAAAATTTCGTATTAATATGTCAAGTATTTTTTGGGTTCTCGTTCTGACAGGCATACACACAAACACACACACAGATGAAAACATATGGGGACATGAGTTTTAGTGCATTATCGTCTTTGAATATCTTTTCCTATATACCTTGAAGAAGAGTTCGTGTTCTGCTGACTTCTTAAAACATTCTTTGTTCTGGCATCCAGTACATTGTCTATTGTGGCGAAGAAATCTTCAGAAATCTTGATAAACATACACAAAGATAAATAAATGGTGATGAAAGAAATATCTTCCTTATATTTCTGCGTTATCCTCCTCCAACAATCTATAAAGAATAAACTTTCTATCTGCCAAGTGATGAACTTACTCTGAACGATCTTAGTCATCAAGGGGAAAAGAAAAAGCTTCATCCTCATTACTCTTTTCGACTACCAATTTGACAAGTGTTGCCACTCTGGCTGATGACATAACGCATCAGATAATAAACCTTTTCACGGTTTTTCCAAAACCGTGAAATGGTCTATTTACTCTGGCTATATAATTCCACTTGATTTTCAGTATCAGTATTTCAGTATCAAACCAACCTCATTGGCTTTCTGTTTCACTGAGACAATTTTCTCTAATACTGTAGCGATATTGCTAATGTCTCCAGCTTCCAAAGTTTGACCGTCAGAAGACAAGCTTTTGATCTCTTGGGTAGTTTCCGCCACATTGCTAACATTCACTTCTTTCTGAAATATACATGAAGTTTCAAATATTGAACTTATCGTGGATTTAATTTTTCACTCGGTGTCGACCAAGTGATTATTCCACTATTACCTCACAGTAAAACAAACAAAGTTTACACAGGCGACCACCACGACCGCCTTTCAGTCATGCGTTTAATCACAGCATTAGCATAGGGCGCTTTCCATTTAATGGCCTGACCGGTCAGACCTGAATTTTTGTCTCCGTATCAATGGAAAGATCTGGTCTATGTTTCTCAAATATCTAGCGAAAATGGACGTCATCCTAATTTTATCTAGATTTTCCGGTCAGATAGGTCCGAAGCCCAAACGTTTTGTGTTCCATTCAACAATTTGACCGTTCTGACCGGTCTGGCCGTGTTAATGGAAAGCGCCCATAGGGTGTGAATTAGTGATGGGCGATACTATCGAAAAAGTATCGAAATCATCGATACTTACAAAAGTATCGATACTTTCGATACTCGCAAAAAGTATCGGTAATTCGATACCACTTGAGCATGCGATGTTTTTGGTCAGTATTCCTGACCAATCACTTAATAGAAGATTAATAGACAGATTTAGAAAAGACGACGCGACCTCAAAGACGACATGAAAATTGCGTGTTCTGTCCATATATGGATGTGCCACACCATTTTGACGCCATTTTCACGTCGTCTTTGAGGTCGCGTCGTCTTTTCTAAATCTGTCTAATGTTTCATGAAGGCAACAGACTGAAGGCCGCTGAAGGCAAAAAATGTTGACATGATGCTGTTCTTAAACAAAAACATGTAGCTAATTAGCAATATATTTGAGGAAAACATTGGTGTTTTGATTTAAAATCATAATAATGCAAATGTTATGTTCGATTATTTGGCCCAGGTACTCCAGTTAGAGTATTTTTTGACTTGTTTTAAACATTTATAATGTTCGTGTTTTAAAAGTTATTTTAATAAATGGAAAAAATTGAGTATCGGTATCGATTTTGGTATCGGTATCGGACTGGTATCGTATCGAAACCAAAAAAGCTGGTATCGCCCATCACTAGTGTGAATGCATCACGATCGCTTAAGCTTTAAGACCCATTTACACTTGCAATTTTTGCTGCGATTGTCGACGACTATATGAGTTATGAATGTTCTTAGCATATGAACCCAAAACTTATCCATTCGTTCACATCCATCAGAAGAAAAAAATAATTTCGTAGAATAATTACAACCGTAAATGGGCCTTCAAAACATTCATGCTCTCTTCCTTGTAATAAATTACCTGCACCAATAGAAAAAGACCTTTGCTCCGTTTGTCTTTATATTCGCATTGTGTGACATCAGTTGGACCCCAAACACTTCCACTGTCTGTTTGGGTTGTATGCCAACACTCACGGGTCGCAATCGACTCATTGTTGTAAGGGCAAGCAAGTGTAGAACGATGCCCAACACGAGTGTCTGGCCACATGAAAATTCCATATGCCTCGAGCGTGCCAACGTTCTCACTCGCACAAGGACCTTTTGAATGAGACAGATGCATGAAGATGAAATTTAACATATATTTAAAGTGACTGGTGTGTTCTGTGCGTTTTTGCTGTTGGCAACAATGTTTCAACAATGTTTGGAAAACTGCTGTTACAGTAAAAGACATTAATTTCAAAGTTTAAAATGTTTTAGCACAATACCCATTTTGTAATGCCCATCTTTTAACACTCACCTTCGGATGTTGAGAACGAAGTAAAATTACTCTCTTCACCAAAACCATAATCATTTCCAGCAGCTACAGATATTTCATATGTAGTATACGGAGTGAGATTATTTATTTTATATTCATTCACTTTTCCTGTCGTTATGTTCCGAATTAGAGAGTTTTCTTTCTGCAGGTTAATCCAAAACCGTGAAAGACCATATCTTCCTGGATCTTTAGGATCTAGCCAAGATATTTCAGCACTTCTAGATGTGATGTTAGCGACGGTGACGTTTGTAGGTTTCTCTGGTAATGCAGCTGAGGGAAAGTACACTGAAATATGATTTGAAATGTGTGATAAATAGTGAGAAATAGATGGAGATGGAGATTAAGAACGTGTGGTCGTGAATGGCAATTTGGTCGAGGATTATATTTATTCACTTAAACTAATGTAGCAAGGCAATAGTCCAGCGGATATGCACAGATATTTGAGAAAATCATGCACTTTGTGAAGAAAGCACCAAATTCACAGGAAGTGTAGACTTTAACATGATAATGAATCTTAGATATGGAGGCATCACCAAAATTGATGCTGACGGCTTAAAATTTAGGATTTCTAATTCTCTTATTAATCTCTTATACTATTAAAAATTGTGAAATTGCAGGTTCACATATAGCAAAAATGACATGCGTCATTAGAAAGCTTACAAAAAACTGCATATAAGACATTTAAGCAGTTACTTTGATTTACCAACTCCTCTGGAGTTATGAGCGGTTGAAAATATGTTTCAGGGCTAGTGTCCAGGACTTTGGCGGGATGTTTGCTTATTTATCACGTTTTTAAATAGCAATAACTGGAAAACCGCTTGGAAACTCGATCAGCCGTTTAAAAGTCTTATATGTAGTTTTTTGTAAGCTTTCTAATCATGCAAATCATTTTTGCTATATGTGAACCTGCAATTTCACAATTTTAAACAGTAATAGGGTTTAATAAGAGAATATAAGAAATCCTAAATTTTAAGCCGTCCACATCAATTTTGATGATGCCTCCATATCTAAGATTCATTATCATGTGAAAGTCTACACTTCCTGTGAATTGGGTGCTTTCTTCACAAAGTGCATGATTTTTTACTTTTCCGCTGGACTACAAAAGATGGTAAATATTGTCACATTTCTTATATCAAATAAATATAGGGGACGTTGTAAGAGAATTAAAATTAATAGCTGATATAGCACTGTAAGTTCAGAGCAAGTTTCGTTATTTGCTTGTTTTTTTTTCGCTGTTGGCAACTATATTTCGAATATAAACAAACTGGAAAACGACTATAAAAAGGCATCCAAATATTTTTTATACAATCTGTGTTTTCTTCTGGTGTGAAATGTCTGAAATTTACAAACATTTCACTGAAAGATTCCAAAATATCTGTAAACGTGCAAGTTTACAGATATTAAGATTTACAATGACAGTGTGCGAGATTTTGCAGAGATTTTGTCAAATTTTTCGAATGAATCATTTACAAATATCAAATTTTGGCATTTGTAAATTCTCTGGCAACAACAGTTAATGTTTCGAAATAATAAGCACAAAATTGCAAATTGAACACATTCTATGCCTATGTAACATTCATCTTTTAATACTCACTTTCAGATGTAGTTGAGAACGAAGTATTACTCTCTTTACCAAAACCATGATCATTTCCAGCAGCTACAGATATTTCATATGTAGTATACGGAGTGAGATTATTTATTTTATATTCTTTCACTTTTCCTGTGGTAATGTTCAGGATTAGAGAGTCCTCTTTCTTCAATTTAATTCGAAAGCGTGAAAAACCAAATCTTCCTGGATCTCTAGGATCTGCCCAAGATATTTCAGCACTTGTAGACGTGATGTTAGTGACGTTGAGGATTGCAGGTTTGTCTGGTAATGCAGCTTTGGGAAAGAGTACAAAATATAATTTGAAATATGTAATAAATAGTCGTGAAAAAGAGATGAAGATGTGGATTAAGACGCTAGCAATGGAGTATCGAAACGTTTAGTCGTGAATGTCAATTCCATCGGGGTTTACATTTATTTACTCAAAAAAACGATTTCGAATATAAAGAAAATAAAAACTGGGAAACGACCATGAACAGACATTCAAATTTTAAAACATTTTCAGCACAATATTGATCCAACCCATTTTAACACATTTTTTTTAACACTCACCTTCAGATGTTGAGAACGAAATAATACTCTCTTCACCAAAACCGTAACAATCATTTCCAGCAGCGACAGATATTTCATATGTAGTATCTGGGGTGAGATTATTTATTTCGTATTCATTCACTTTTTCTGTGGCATTTCTGTTGTATATAATATTCAGGATTAGAGAGTTTTCTTTCTTCAGATTAATGGAAAAGTGTGAAAGCCAATATAATCCTGGATTTTTGGGATCTGCCCAAGATATTTCAACACTTCTAGGCGTGAAGTTAGTGACGGCAAGGTTTGTAGGTTTGTCTGGTAAGACAGCTATATATAGGGAAAAAGTACAAGTTATGATTGTTAATGTGTAATCAATAATTACATAATTGTGAAACTAGGATGTAACATAACAATAAAAACAGAAGATAAAGGGAAAATACTGACTTTAATACAAAAAAATATGGTGAGACTGCATGTATACTGCCACTTGCTTCAACAAGTATTGTGCATAAATTATAGCCTACATGCATAATTTAAGCCCGGAAAGAGGATAATCTTTTGTGAAATATCTGATCAATTTAAATCTAAATTCAGCTAAAATTTGATCGATATGTCTCTCTACTACTGTCCGAGCTACAGCCAATGTTATCCTGTAGTATAGTTATCCTGCTGCCAAATAGACACACACCAACAAACCCAGGTGACAACAAACTTCCTGCATGGCAGTGGTAATGAAGTGTTCCCTATTTTCTGATTTCATCCAATTAGGAAATAACGGCTGTACAGTTCATAATTTCAAAAGAGAAAATAATGTACAGTTACTTACTTCCACCCCAAATCTCAACTCTCATACACGGTTGACCTACGTATGTCAATGGAATGAATCGTAAAGCTCTAATTGTACCAACATGAACACGTTCCCGAGCTGCATAATCGTAAGCATTCTTGTTTCCTCGAAGTATCTACAAACAAGAAAAGTGAGAGATGCATCGTGAACAAAGAGAAGTCACAACAATAGGCTAAATAAGTACAAGCTATGACATTATTATTGTTAGTGATATTATTTTTTCTCACCCGGCTTAGCGTTTTCCAGTTCACCAAATCAAAGGTGTAATTCAGGTTATACTTGGCCACCCATTTTGGGCCGGTACTGTCACCATATGTTACGAGATAAGAGATCTCATACAGTCTTTCTAAGTCCACTTGAAGATAATGTGTGTCATTTGAGATAGGAGCACACCAAGAACTACCACTAGATATTCTTGCATCAGAAGCATTGTGACCTGATGAAGAAGCAGAAGCACTAAATGATGAATCAGGAAATCGTTGTTCATCTTGTAATAGTGGTTTATAATTTACATGGCTATAATGCGTGTGGTCACAACCTATAATATTAAAATAAAAAGTTAACCATTAAGCGATCACATTGACCCCAATGAGGTCGTTCTTTCATTGTTCTTCTAATTATTTATTTTTTATTTATTTTTATATTCTTTCTTCCTTTCTTTTATCTCTGCATTCTATTCGTTTCATCTTGCCACACTTACACTGTATGTATGATAACTCAGAACAACTTTCGCTGGCCGAAGCAGTAATTGAACACTGGGATAAGTATTTGTCTCCACTATTACAGTTTATACTTCCAGAAAATGTTGCATTTTTGGCATCCGTTGGAGTGGATATATTAACAAGAAAGTGTACATCGTAGTATCCAAGGTGACGACAAACAGTATACTGGGCCTTGTCATTTTGTTGTAAACTTTCCCAACAAACATTCTAGATATATATATACATATATATATATATATATATGTATATATATATATATATATATATATATATATATATATATATATATA
>CACRXK020007507.1:0-22670 GCA_902702795.2 Paramuricea clavata
AATTAATATATTTGTATTTGTAGCTTTATACTTATAAGCTGTCAAAACCAACAACACATATTTTCATGCGCATCATGATAAAAAGTTCCTAATATTACGCGGTTACAAATTGACACAATTTTTAAATAGACTTTTGCCTTTTGAGTTTCGGGAAAAATTCGGCCTTACACAGTTCAAGCAACATTGATATATTCTTTGAACACAGATTATAATAGATGTTTTTTTTTAGAAACCGCGGCATATGGGCCATTGACGAACTTAGCAATTAAATTGTGTAAATTTGTCCTCAGCTCAAACCCGCACGAAACGCAAGTTAAAGGGGGAAAAAACCAAACATGATCAGCTGAAATTTTTCTGACACGTGCCAAAAACATTCAGACCACTATAGACTCTAAAATATTTCAATTCACAGATCTAACACAAACAAAGCACACTACGCCTCCGCAAATATTTCATGGCTGATGTCTTTCTTTAATATCATATGACCATACATGCATGAGATCTGCCAAAACAATCTATACTTGTATTAGTATAGGCAGGATTTGTCGATTATATGATACTAGTATAATTGCTTTAAATAAAGTATGTTCGTGTTACGTTGTTCCATGGGGTTCAATCGATATTGTCTTCAATTGGATTCAGCGCATCAGGTCGCTTGACTATAACGAGCGAGAAACTGCGAGTTTGTAATGGTTCCCGATTTAAGACAGATGCTAGCAGTATATACAATGTAAGTTATATTTTGTCACTTTGCACTTTACAGTATTACGTTTTTACTCCTAATTTGATTCTCGAATCTTACTGCAACTACAAGAAAGACAACGTCGACGAGTACTCGATATTTATATTGTTATAAACAGCGTCAGTAAACTCAATGCCAATTCTTACAACCGGACCATATTTGAATATATAATCCCAAATTTAAATATGGCATTTGTTCGTCCAATCATTCGCATTTTGGTGTCATTTTTACATTTTTGATTGCGGTTTCGGTTTTAAAGCTTTGTTTTGATTGATATAGACTCAGTTATAGCTAACGCTTCTAAGACTGTCCGATCATTTACGAACTGTGTTCGAAGAAAATATTTCCCACCATGTGGCAGTCGTTTATAAACACGTTAATATCTATCATACTATGTTTCATATAACTATGGAGTTTTATTTCATTTAGCTGAATTATTCACTTCATATTTGCACAAATTGTCTGAGCCTTTTGACTCGCAAGCATGAGATGAAATGCAAGTACTCGCGAGTAGCGAGTCAGAACGAGTACTCGCTACGCGCGAGTGGATGTACTCTTACTCGCGACAGTATATTGTGTATATTAAAGAGTTAAGTTAATTTAAGTTGATGCGCACGACAAATTCTTACTTATTCTAAAACATCTATTTAAACTGTAATAAACAAGAAGAGACCTACATATTTGCCTTTACCATTCGTTTAAACTCTTAGTTTAAACGAATTGAAGTATTTGTCGAAAGTATAGACAATTCGCTCCCTGGCATAAAGCGACAGCCTCCCCATGCCTCAATGTTTACAAAATATGTCAATATTTATAAAGCACATACGAAATTTTTATAATGAGCCCTTCGGAAATACACGAATATTTACGAATGCTATTACGAGTATATACGAAGCTTGCGGATCGGTTCGGTTCGGTTGCGGTCAAACCTCGGTTAAACCTCACGGTCACCGCGGTTTAACCTCAAAATTACCGCGGTATAACCTCGGTCAAACCTTTAAATCACCGCGGTCAAGCCGAGGTTCAACCGAGGTTAAACCGCGGTTTTTGTTAGGTTAATTCTGAGCGGTACTGTAATGCAGTCCAATTTGAGTGGGATTTTCGTTCATTTTAAGGCTTGCACCACATACTTGTAAGTAACCATGTAAAATAGCATATAATTTTGTACAAGATGTGAAAGCTCAAAAAATTGTATACAATAGAGTGGAAGTTATGGATGGTTTAAAGGGGCAATTTTTGACAGCGCACATATATCATTGACTTTGTGTATATCAGAATTAATTAGGATGAGACGGGCAAAATAGTCAAATTTTGAGATGGATTCTCGCTAGTTGATAGGCTTGCACCGCTTTCCTTTAAGTAACGATTTGGAAGAGCATACACTTACATACACTATATGAAATTTTAAGAAAATCCTATAGAATAGCGGGGTTGGAATTTAATTATTTAAAAACAATTCTTGACAGTTTTTTTTAGTACAGGCTGTATTTGGCACCTGCGGTTATTGTTAGTAAAATGCCTGTTTGGACTGCTTTGATGCGCGTTTATTGTTTTTTATGCAATAAAACATAAAGGTATTAATTAGTTAATACGAACTATATGATTTATTTCTTTCTAATTCATTTGGAAGGAAGAAATGGCTATATTTTTCATTTTTACTTCTGAGTGATTGAAATGAGTGAGTTCACACAATATCGAATATCATGTTGAATGTCATGTTGAATCTCATGCGTAATTCACAGTGGTATATAGTTTAATGTATTGAGACGGTATCAATATTGATTCATTTAGCTAATATTGATATAATCGCCAAAGCAAGTTATATGGCTTTGTATGAGAGGAGAATAATTCCTCCTCTGTGTTTAATATTTATATTGTGCCTATCAATAGATTCCAGACAACCCCTAAATATACATATTGCTGAATGCCCTGAATACATTCAGGATATATGATGCTTGTGATGTTACTCTGAGTGTATATCCACACCGGGCAAGCTTGAAAAATATGCCTGGCCACGGTGGGAATCGAACCTACGACCTTTGGAATACTAGCCCAATGCTCTGCCAACTGAGCTACGCGGTCAGGTCGGTTCGAGTACCGGTATGTGATATTTCGGAACAGAATCTAGTTCTTTCAATATCAATGTAATCTAGTGAACATGACTTTTTTCTGTGTTGGTGTAATGTACTCAGGTGAATATGATGAGCACTTGTGATGTTTCTCTGAGTGTATATCCTGACCGCGTAGCTCAGTTGGCAGAGCATTGGGCTAGTATTCCAATTAAGGTCGTAGGTTCGCTTCCCACCGTGGCCAGGCATATTTTTCAAGCTTGCCCGGTGTGGATATACACTCAGAGCAACATCACAAGCATCATATTCACCTGAGTACACAACACCAACACAGAAAAAGTCATCCAGGATATATGTTTTTCATAATTTTTTCTGTGTTGGTACCTACATTGGGCTAGTATTCCGAAGGTTGTAGGTTCGATTCCCACCGTGGCCAGGCATAATTTCAAGCTTGCTCGGTGTGGATATATACTCAGAGTAACATCACAAACATCATGTTTCTCATAGTTATGCCTCTGAGGAATTCCAAGGCCCAAGCTCAAAAATTATATATGATCTTCTGATTGCCCTGAAGAAATATCCCAATATGCTAAGTACTATGCAGACACTAATATGGCATAATGCCATAATTAGTAAATGTTTATGACTTATGAATCAAGTTCAGAGCCGTAGTTAGACACGATAATTGGGGTGGTGTATATTCATATATTCATGTTCACATACCGTAAAAACAATCGCTTTCAAAAGAAATCCGTCTGGGCAGAACACAAATATATGAATATACCCCCCCCCCCCCAAATCATCGGTCTAGCTACGGCCCTGGTCAAGTTGTGTGTTTATATGGAACCGAGGTAGCCCAGATACCAGAGGTCATTGTACATAGTGTTCTACCAACAACCAAGTAGAATTTCATCCATGTTTACTTGAGACTTTTCAGGCAGGTCAGCTCAAAGCACCTGTCTTTATTGCTATATAAGAGCTGTTTACATTGCCCTCTGAAAATGTACCACCATACGGAACAGATAGAATGACATTCTTACTGAGTGAATCTACCTGTGCTTGGAGAAAGGTTTAAAATGACTATATACCGGATATCATATCCAGGCTCAGGGCTGCCGAGAGAATTTGCAGGGCCCTGGGCAAATCTTCTCTGGGGGCCCCATGACTAGACCTTAGCTAGACTGCATGTGGAGCTACTGTAAGCGGCCCTCAATTTCAAAAATGCTCTCATCAATTTAAAGGACATACTCAATTTTAGGCTCTCATGCAAGTTGGGGCCCTATTAAGGTTGGGGCCCAGGGCAATTTCCCCCTCCCTCTATCGGCAGATAGTGAGATAATCTTACTATCCAGTATATTGGCAGATACTGGATTTGACCTTTGAACTTTGTGGGCAAGACTTTGGCAATACCCATGTTTAGAATTAAGTTATTTCCTATGATTTCATTATTTATCTTTTCAAGTCAAAGTATTATAAACACCCTCATTTTATAATCAATTAAACTAATTATTTATCTTAAATGAAAGTCTAAACCTTTATATCAACAGTATCCAGTATTCAGCCGGATAATGCGGATATATTTCTTTCAACTATGCGACATACTGAAATCTGGCTGGATGGCAAAAATATCTATCTGGTGCAGCCCTAGAAATGACCAAATGCCAGGTGAACAATTGTGACCATTTGTTTTATCTGACAACCAGGTATTTCCTAAAGGTAGCCCTCATTGTGACTGAGAAAAAAAGTTTAAAAAAGACAAGTGTACATATAACTTTAATAAAAATATTGACTTTGGCTAATGAGGTTTTTGGGTAATTAGTTAGGATTATCTACAAATTTTACTTGGACTGTAGACAAATTGGCACAGGAGGGCATGTTCTGAAAGGGAAAAGATGGCATTGTATAACAGACCCTGAGACACACAGCAAGCTAGAACTGGTTGAATTTAAATGTGCTTCAGAATCAGTTACTTTGAACATATTGTATGTCATTGCAACTTTAGAGTTGTGTGTTAATTATTTCCCTGCCGCTACCATGAGAATGAAATTATTATGCATTAGGGATGCACCTGATAGAACATTTTACTATTCAGCCGAATACCATATATGTCGAACGGATGGAAAATATCCTACCAGATTATCCGGCCAAATACTGGATATAGAGTGATTATAAAATATATGTAGGATATATAAAATAAGATATAAACTTTAAAAATGTTGGAAGCGAAACCAGGATTCTCTGGTTAAAAAGATTTATTTATTACAAGCGTTTGACTGACAGTCTGCAGACAGAGACCCGTCGAAGACTGCAGCAGTCGAAAGCTTGTAATAATTAAATCTTTTAACCAGCGAATGTTTACACAATTAAGATATAAACTGTTTATAAAGTGATGCTTTTTATAAGATATTGATTTGAAATGATACAAAAGAACTTCACAGTGAATTAAACTTAAAGTGCCCAAATATACATGTACTATGTTTATCATTTACTGTGACTAAAAATGTTAATCCCAGAAAAGTTTACTCCTCTGGTTAATTGGTTTTAAACGGTCTCTCTGCCAATGTGCCTTGTTAAATCATACTATGCCCTAAGCCACTCGACCTGCCCTAAAAAGTGTTACTTATTGATAGTTTAGTCAGACTTTCTACCCAAATCTCAAATATTTACTCTGACATGTCACCAACAAAAAATTAGATTGGGTTTGTTCTATAAGTTGTTTGATACTTTCTCATAAACCCATAAAAGGTACAGTGCACTCTTTATAATAATCTCTAATGCAAAATAATTATCTTTCAAGGGAACGTGCTGGCCATTAATGTTTAACGAAGGACAGTTGCACACCGAAACCTTTGTAGATTTTGTGCGCTACAATATAGTGATGTGTTCTTCTTTGACTGTGTCCAAGTGCCATTCAGCAAAGATTCTATTGGTTTCAAATCACCTGTACTGGTAATATGAACTTTAATTTGGATTGTGACTGATATAAACTATGTTGAAATGATTCAACTGAATCGAAATATGTAACATAGACTATAGTTTTAAACTCTAAAAATATATAATTTACATTTGTACTTTCTATTCTCTTCATTGTTTTAACTTAGTAATTCAGTTAAATTGAGTTAATAACATACAATCTTAGCAGCATTTATACAAAAAGGTATTTTTACATTACATTAAGTTTATATTGAATATAGCTACTTTAGACATCAATTGGATGTACATTTACATCACATATCAGTACAGTAGCTGTATTCAGTAAGTACGTAATGCAGTGTAAAAAGACCTTTGGAGGTGTTAGTTTACGCTCGTAGTGTAGATTAACACCAGTTGGTGTCCACACAGCTGCAAGGTGCTTTACACCAAAACAGCGTAAAAATATCTTCGGAAATGTTATTTTACGCTCGTAGTGTAGATTTACACGAAATCGGTGTCCACACAGCTGCAAGCTATTTACACCAAAACAGTGTAAAATATCTTCGAAGGTGTTACTTTACGTTCGTAGTGTAGATTTACACGAAATCGGTGTCCACACAGCTGCAAGCTATTTACACCAAAACAGTGTAAAAATATCTTCGGAGGTGTCATTTTACGCTCGTAGTGTAGATTTACACCAAATCAGTGTTCACACAGCTGCAAGCTATTTACACCAAAAGAGTGTGAAAAGATCTTCGGAGGTGTTATTTTACACTCGTAGTGTAGATTTACACCAAATCGGTGTCCACACAGCTGCAAGCTATTTACACCAAAAGAGTGTCAAAAGATCTTCGGAGGTGTCATTTTACGCTCGTAGTGTAGATCTACACCAAATCGGTGTTCACACAGCTGCAAGCTATTTACACCAAAAGAGTGTGAAAAGATCTTCGGAGGTGTTATTTTACGTTCGTAGTGTAGATTTACACCAAATCGGTGTCCACACAGCTGCAAGCTATTTACACCAAAAGAGTGTGAAAAGATCTTCGGAGGTGTCATTTTACACTCGTAGTGTAGATTTACACCAATTCGGTGTTCACACAGCTGCATCTATTTAACACTGAAAAGGTGTATTTTAGCACCAAAATGAGTGTAAGTAAACACTAAATCGGTGTCCACACAGCTGCAAGAATTTACACCGATTTCGGTGTTGTGGTAACACTCCCAGATTTACAGTGTATAAGTCCTTATGAAACCAGACAAGCACATGCTAACAACAGACTAAATATAGATCAATGCAAAAAAACAGATTCGCACGAATTAGTGCTCAACAATTACATTTTGCCCATTTGATATTTCTACAGAACAAAATCAAAAGCCAGGGGATCATGTTATTTTTCCGAATCATTAACAAATGACTTATTTCAATATCTCAAAATCATTTTACGCTCGTTTAATCTTGTGTAAGCGGGATCATATGAACTGCCCCTAGAAAAATCTACCTAAATAAGAAAGTTACGTGCTATGCAGGTTTGATATACCACATCAGACACTAGTTTATTCGAAATACACAAATTACAAAATAATAAAAACTTAATTACAATATACATGCAGTATATTTACTCTCGGTTACAAAAAATATCCCAAATTTTGTGTGATTTTGAGGAAATTATCCATTTGGGACATTTTTTGATACACCCTGTATATGCATTACTCAACTCATTACATTACTCATGGGACTGGTCATTATTTATGGCGGGGGTTGCACCGAAGAGAAAAGGGTTGGGTAAACTAAATTTTGAGTGAATAAAAGGTTGGGTAAATGAAAAACAAAACAACTCAAGGGTTGGGTAATAAAAAGTTATTGTCATTTTCAAAGCATGACTCACTTAAATATTGGAGACTGAAAAGCAATGTCAACAGTCGTATGTCAATACAATATGTAAATCAATCAGAGTCACTATCTTGATCATTTTCCGATTTGTTGGGAGACAAATGGTGTCTCCAAAGAAAGTACATGTACATACAACATGAAAGTTTAGTTATCAAACTTGTGTCACAGAAGTGGTAAAGGACATGTGTGACAACTGAATGGTATCCTTTTGTAAAGGTTTTGGCAAGGGGTGGGTATTTATTTTTTAATTGATATTTGAGGTTTGGTAATCAAATTTTTTGCTTTATAATGGTTGGGTCAGCAAAATTTTTACCAGGAAAAACATTTCTCTTCGGTGCCACCCCCCACTATAAATAATGACCGGTCCCTAAAAGCATGTAAAAATAAAAAATCAGGGGTGGGTTACCAGTAACACCATGCAGGGACAAGACCAAAGATTAAAATTAAGAAATGCATATAATATCATTACTAAAATATTAAAACAAATACTGTATGTTTGTGTTCTCTTAACAGTTCTCCTGCTTCTCCAGTTCACATTGAATCTTTTTCTTGCATTCTTAGTTAATTTCGAAATATTCTTGGGCCTATCCACCTCAGTTAAGGCATTTGCTGTCAGCATGGACTAATAAAAGAAATTATATGGTTTATAAATGGTTTAGAAATATATATGGTTTAGAAATATATAAATGAAATATATAAATGGTTTAGAAATTATATGGTTTATATTATATGGTTTATACAGTAAAATTAATATACATTGTGAGATCTGAATTTTCTTCTTGTCAGTGACTGCAGTCAAGCCTGTACTGTTTCAGTCAGTCACTGTCCACATGTCATACGACTAAATCGTTAGACAGAGTAAAATAATACTTAAAGCAGGGCTCATTGGCACAATGCAACTGAATGGATTAACTAGATTATTAGACATATGGCCAGATAAGTTACTGTACCTATTAAATGCCAGAGCTCTCCCCTTGACGAGTAAATTGTCTGGCAGTAGACAGAGTAAAATAATAAAGCAAGGCACATCGGTGCAATGCAACTCAATGGATTAACTAGACACATGAGCAGATAGGCCAGTTAATCCATTAAGCACCAGAGCTCTGCCCTTGATGAGTAAATCATCTGGCGTTAGACAGAGAAAAATAATAAAGCAGGGGACATCAGGGCGCAATGTGTTAACTTATATCACAAAGAAAAATATCAGTAAACTTACATGCTTGCCTGTCTTGTTTTGGTGGGTCTGTCGGTCTCCCAGTGCATGTGGAAGGGAAGCCATTACACATCTGAGGATTAACTATAAAAGGGTACAAATGGTGCATATATTAAATAAGTATGTTGAATACGAATATACTGTACAGTCATACCAACACTCTCCCCTTAACAATAAAGTCGTTCGGCATTTCAAGACAATGAAACATAACAAATAACTAGCGATGCAGTGGATATCATATCTGGCCAGATATTGAGATTTTACTTCATTTTCTGTTACATGGCCACCCAATACTGGGTATTATTTACATAAGGTTCAGGCCTTCAAGATTTACAGTTACTGCAGGTTAGATGATTTGATTAGGTTAGATGATTTGATTAGGCTAAAAAAGCAGGGGTGGTTATCATATTTTTATTCAATGATTGATAACAGGAATGCTTGTAAACACTATTTTCAAGATTTTATATGCTTGTTTGTAAATGCAGATTTGACCATTGAACTAATGCAAGTGAGGCTTTTGCTGCCAATGATGCATGTTTACTAGTGCTAGACTGTGAAGTTCTTTCCTATTATTTCAAATCAAAATTTTATAAACACCATTGATCACTTTTTAACCAATTAAAATGATTACTTAAATTAACCTTAAATGAGGCCTGAACCTTATATACTTGAATAATACCCTGAATCTGGCTCCAGGGATATTTTTCAACTATCCAACATATCCTCAACTATCCAACATATCTGGCTGGAGGGCAAAAAGACTCTACCCTGCACACCCCTACAAAGAACTTAAAGTATGTAACACAAGAAGAAATTTCTCCTTAGGTGTTAATAGGTGAAATATGGGCAAGTAGTCCACAGTCGATAATCAAAATTGTCTAGCATGACATGTCAGAGTTGAATATCAAAGTACAGGTACTTACAGTAGGTAGTGTTAGGGAAAATTGTATCTAAATATATCAACATGAAACATGGGCAGAGTCTAGCTAGACAGTTCCCTTGACAAATAAAATTGTCACGAATTAGGCAAGATAACATTTAACAAAGTGCTGAAAATTGGGCTCATTGGAGTGAATCAGTGAAATGGCTAATAATTCCAAAAACCATCAAATCCTTGCCGGGGTGTATATCTCAAATATATAAAATGTAGCCCAAAGGTTGTTACATATATTATTAAACAGATCATCTGATCATGTAGGTGGCATAAATAAATGTTATTTGCTGTGTTGGTGTAATGTACTCAGGTGAATAAGATGCTGGTGTGATGTTACTCTGAGTGTATATCCTCACCAGGCAGGCTTGAAAAATATACCTGGCCACGGTGGGATTCGAACCTACGACCTTTGGAGTACTAGCCCAATGCTCTTCCAACTGAGCTACGTGGTCAGGTCAGTTCGAGTATGCTATATTTCGGAACTGAGTCTAGTTCCTTCGATATCAGTGTAATCTTTTATAATCATTTGCTGTGTTGGTGTAATGTACTCAGGTGAATAAGATGCTTACAAGTGTGATGTTACTCTGATTGTATATATATATATATATATACACCACCTGACCACGGTGGAAAATATGCCTGCCCAGTGTGGATATACACTCGGAGTAACACCATAACATCACACAAGCATGTAAAACTAAATGAATTCATATAAAGTTTGAAATTGCCACACAACCCATCAAATTGACAACTTTTATCTAAACTGACCCACCTATATACAAATAAATATTAATAGAAACTTATGAAAGTACCAGTTAATTGGAAACAAATCGATAAATTCTCTCAAACCATGTTTACCTAGGACATACCTAGGTAGGCATATGAGAATTGAGTAGATCAAGTACTGTAGATGGAACTTACAAGGAACACTTGATCTGGCAATCCGTCATATACACAACTAGTCTATTTGGCATTACAACAAACATAATTTGATATAAAGGCTGAGTCAAATGTAAGCCTTTGTATAAAGACTAAAGTATTTATATTGTCGCAGCGAATTCAAATCAAAGTGACTATCTGACCGGCAGCCGGTCACGGTTTATCAAATACTAAATGGCCGGCAGTCTAGTGACTATAGTTGAATATAAAAACTTTTGTTTGCAATAAATTTTATCGAGCTTGCCGTTAGCTCATACGGCAAGGGCGCTGCGTGCGGAAAGTTAAACGCAGTTGGGGTCGGGATGTGTTTTGTCTGACTTAGCATTGTTTTTTCTTAAAATTTTTTAAACTTTTTTTCCCGACTTTTCTAACTCTCAAAAGGTTACGGTTAGGGGTTAGGGTTAGAAAAGGGGTTGGGGGATAGGTTTATCTTATAAAAACTCAACTTTAACAATAGTCACTAGACTGCCGGCCATTTAGTATTTGATAAATTACCGTGACCGGCTGCCGGTCATATAGCCTGCTCACAGACGTTGTAGTTCTTACGCCAAGCGACGAAATACTACCGTCTGCTTACCCGAGCGCCAAACTGAATTCCGCTACGTCGACCAATCAGAATTTACCTTCCAAATTCTGGAAAGTGACGTCAGTTGATTTAGGAGCGGAATAAATATAAATATATATTTTGAAAGCAGTCGTCGGTTGAATTTTGGTCAAAATTGCACATAAATTGAATTTAAAGATACTGATACTTGTCCAGGTAATAAAATGCACCATTAATGATCAGATTTGGATATTAAAGATGTTCGGTTTAATATATTTAAAACGCGGACAGGATTGGCATATTTATACTGTATGAATCTTAGCCAGACGGCATCAAATGCCGAATATATTTAGCTGAAATTTGAACGGTTTATCTTTATAAGACAACAGAACTCGGAAGACAGAAAATTTTATATAATACTGTGGCTTAGAAAGCGAAATATTAGCTTCAAAGTAAACTAATTTGCTGTCTGAGCAACCACTTCTGAATGTAAACTGTAAACACAACACAAACCCGAGAAACTTGTATTAAAATTGCGCAGTGATGAATTTTCCAATTCGCCCAAACTTCGAAACGTTTAATATACTCTCACTTGGCTATACTTTTCTACATGACAATGAGAGCTTAATCTTTTAGAAGTTTTCGTCGAAGTCATGGCATATAGGAAGTATCAAGAGCAACATTTGGACATATCCTGGTTCCCGATTGATTGTTTGTCATTGCTATAAACAAAAATTTAAATTTCGCCTACTGCATTGCTTTAGCACTTTATATACACCGATTGTTTGTTGAACATGCGAGATGATAACAATATTATTCTACGTAAACATCGTGAAGTTCAACGCTATAGTTTCCAAAATATATCCACGCAAGTAAACAAATTTCAAGTTTCAACCCAAACAATATATTCCAATGCATGTGCATTGTGCAAGGGCTTTTCCCAGTAGCTGATCTCTCAATATATAAGGCGGCTTCCAATTGGCTCTAATGTTTTTGAACACTGCCAGATGATTGGCTCGGCTGAAACAAAGGGAATTGAATATGCAGCTCGGGTAAGCAGACGGTAGTATTTCGTCGCTTGGCGTAAGAACTACAACGTCTGTGAGCAGGCTACCGGTCATATAGTCACTTCGAATTCAAATTTTAAGACTGAACACATGCTCAAAATTCACGAATGAAGATAGTCAATATTTCCTTTCAAAATTGCTCTGTTATATAGAAAACAAAACAATATTCTTACCTGGAAGTTACTCAGTCATCCCTGATGTTCCATCTTCGCTAAAATATACCATCTTCCAGTAAAATACTATAAATCTTTCGATCGAGCAGATGAAAATTCACTGCAGTGCATTTCAAAAATATGGCGGTGTGATCGAATGATGCTATCCCAGGAAGCTTTGCGCGTGGCGTAGGAAAACTAGGCACCAGTCTGTCAACCATCAAAAAGCACTCATCATGAAAATTTTCCTTTTCAAAATGGTCTTTTGTATAACAAAAATACCTACCTCCACAAGCTATAATATAGTTCCAATGAAGTCATGAAGAATTTAAGATTAACTCAATCCCTCAATCAAAACATTGGTATCGAAATTGAGGAGACCGGACTCAGGCCTGGAACACCTGGGGGCCCAACTTGCGGGCAGGGGGCCCTGGCATGCTGGAATTGCGAAATTTGTAAAATTAAGGATTTGTTCGGTGAATTATGGAATTTTCTGGAAAATTTAGGTCGAAAATTAGTGTTGCGAAAAATTTTGGGGACTTTTGTTTTCGGAAACATAACGTCGCCCCCCCCCCCCACTCGCGACCGTTTTCCGGAAAAGAAAATGTTTTCGAGGGGGTCCTGCTTGGGTAGGGAGGCCCAAATTTTTTAATACGTCCCCCCCCCCTCAATCGTATACCGGTTGGCACGGCCCTGTCAGTTTATACTATAATAATTAGTCAGTATAGTCTTTTAAATATAAAATGCTTGAAGAATTAAGTTCAAGAAACTTGAAGAAGGAATATCTTCAAAGAACTGCCAACATTTCACATGTTGTCTTTTATTCTCCTGTAACATAATGGTTGTAACTGTAGTTTCAAATCGAGTTGCAAATCTAGGGTTAAAAAAAGGTCAAATCTACTCTTTTGAATTTTAATACAGTGTAGGCCAGTTCCAAGTACAATTCACTATGACATGAATTACGTGTATGAAATTACTTTAATTGTCATATGTGAAATGTATAATTTCATAATATGTGAAATATATGACTTGATTTTCATGTATGAAAATTCACATATGAAATTACCAATATTAACATACGAAATGGATTTCATATATGAAATTTCTTTTTTCATATGTAAATTGTATATAACTTCATATATGACCTGATTTTCATATATGAAAATTCTTATATGAAATTAGCTACCAAATTTCACATGTGAAATTTAGTTTTCCATATGTGAAAAAATTTAGTTTTCCATATGTGAAAATTCTTATATGAAATTACCAACTTTCACATGGGAAATTGATTTCATATATGAAATTTCTTTTTTGATATGTGAATTATATAACTTCATATATGACTTGATTTTCATAATCTGAAGATTCTTATATGAAATTACCAAATTTCACATGTGAAATGGATTTCATATATAAAATTTATTTTTTCATATGTGAATTGTATAACTTCATATATATTACTTAATTTTCGTATATGAAAATTCTTATATGAAATTACCAAATTTCAGTGTGAAATGGATTTCATATATATGAAATTTAGTTTTTCATATGTGAATTGTATAACTTCATACATGACTTGATTTTCGATATATGAAAATTCTTATATGAAATTACCAAATTTCAGTTTGAAATGGATTTCATATATGAAATTTAGTTTTTCACATGTGAATTGTATAACTTCATATATGACTTGATTTTCATATATGAAAATTCTTATATGAAATTACCAAATTTCACATGTGAAATGGATTTCATATATGAAATGTAGTTTTTCATATATGAAATTAAAATTTCATATATGACCTGCTTTTCATATATGGAAATTTAATATGTGAAAAAGAGAATTTCACATATGAAACTGAAATTTCATATATGAAATTACCTTTTCACATGTAAAATTCTAACTTCATATATGAAAATCTTCATTTCATATATGAAATTCCAATTTCATATATGAATTTTAATGTGAAATTTTTGTAAGGGTAAACTCGACTTCTTTCTGGACAAAGCGAAAATCTGAAACCATAGTTAGTAGAAAATAAACATGGTTTGTAAGCTTGACAAAAGTCATTGTTCTATGTTTTTGTCCAAGTTTATGGAAATTAATTTTCGCACTCGGATTCTGTATAATGAGGCGATTACCCAATAAAAACCTTAGTTTCAATCGCTGAACCGTGATATTTGAATATTAATAAACGCCAAGACAAAAGATGTGTACACTCGGAATTACATTTCAACATCAGTTGATGTTTGAATAGGAAATTCTTTGAAGTTTACCAGCCTTCCTAACCACGTTTATTTCTATTAAATATGCTGAAACATTGCAAGTTATTCATCATCGTAACTTGCATATTCTTGTTTCTTCCAGCTCAAATAATTGCATGGTCTCCTTCTCGGAAAAATATGCTCGAAACTTGTAAAATTCTTGACCAGATGATATGTGAAACCAGTTAATAATATAATATTTATTATATGGCACCGCGGTCCATACTATGAGGTTAATCCCATTTCTTACCTAGGTACTGGCAGTCATCACCAATTTTATTATTAGGACAAAAACATTGGTATCTTTTAGAATCTTGTTCGTCTTTCATACATCTTGTCCTTGGTGCTTTGCAGGTATTAGAATTACATGGACCTTAATCAAACAACATTTGCGTAATCACATAAATAATCAATAATCGAAGAGGAGAGTTATTTATTCGTTCGATTTGTGTATATTAGTTTAATTGTGTAAAATTACAATGACTTTATAGCTATATAAGGAAGATCTTCTGCCAGGATGTACAGTACTACAGTAACTGGAGTAGATCATCCAAGAATGATCGTTTTGATGGCAGTTTTGATAAAAGGGAATCGTATTAAGGGGGTACGCATTAAGCTAAAAAGTAATGTTAACTTGATGTCTGTGTCCATGCCGGTATAGACGATCCACAAGATAGAGAATGGAAGCGCGGACTATGATGTCGCGATTTCCATGATATGTTTTTTATCACAGCAACAGACTGAGTTAACAGTCATCACGGCAACTGGCACTCATCAGAATAAAAACGGATGCGAGTCCCGAATTATTTTTGCACAAAACTTTTCTGCTCAAAATACAGGATTTTACGCGATCATAATTCATAAGTGGTGAATAATTATGCTTTAATATTTTCATCTTTGATTGTAATTAGTAATCTTATTTTACAATTCTAATATACATTATAGACCAGGCAGATATAGTCAATCGTACATGGTCGTTTTGCTTCTGAAATTCAAAACTATTTCTCAAATCTCGTATTGCATTTTTACCAGTTATTTATGCCAATTCATTTACTGGTCGCTGGACGATATACCCAGGGTGAAAAGTAATAACAATAATATTCTACAATAGTAATTACTTTAATTTACCTATGATGCAAGTGTGTCCATCAGCTGCAAGAATATATCCAGTGATACATTGACATTCGTAAGATCCATCTGTGTTTATGCACTTGGCATTACTTTCCTTGCATATTTCATTACACTCATCAATGTCTGCAGAAAATCATCAAAATATATAAGCTGAAAATAAGTTCTTTGTACGTTTGCTTGGCGATAAAACATATAATAGTTTTGTTTGTGGAAACACCACGTAAATTTTTTACTACAGTAATAAATGGACGTGGTGTTTCCACAAACAAAACTAATTATAGGCTGAAAATAGTTTTTGATTTGACACAATATATATTAGCAACCACAGAAACAAAAAATAAAATTGAGGCTAAGCGAAAATGATAACCTCCTGTTCGCTGTTCCTAACAAACACGAAATTATAAGTATACTTAGCAAGATTCTTTCTATTCCTTGGATGCTGTTGATAGCTGACTGACAATATCTTCACTGTGAAGGAATAACTGTGTCCATAAGACCTAGCTTTTCGGACTTGGACCATTTTCAATACTCTTTGGAAACACAGTATTTTTTGTTATCCGGATATACACGTCTTTAACTATATTAACTTTTATTAGACTCACATTGTTACAATACATACAATGATAAGTATAGGTAATCATGCGATGCCGAGTACAATTAGGGATTAATAGTACGAGTGATGTTTGCAAATTTTGCCAAAATTGGACGAGCCGCCGGGGCGTGTCCAGTTCGGAAAATTTCCAAAGATGACGAGTACTATTAATCCCTAATTGTACGAGCAACATCGCACGATTTCTTGTTTATTATTAGCATGACAAAATTGGATACTTCTCAATGTCAACATCACATTCTTGCCAAAGCCCAGTCCTTGTAATATAGTACTCCTTCGATGCATAAACACATGTCTAGCTTCTATCTTACAAGTGCGCATGCTCCTAAAGCATGATGTAACTATTACGTCATTACATCCCTTTAAACCTTTAGTTTTTGCATTCACTATAACTGTTTATGATTAACTAATATCAACCTGAAAGTTCCTATAATGTCTTATTTTAAAGTTCATTTCTGATGACTTCTTAACAATTAAAGTTCATTATAAATGTTTTACTTATCTGACTGTTTATAGCGAGAGTAGGCTGGTGGTTTTGTTTTCCTTTTCGGGCGTTCATTGGTGTTCTGCTTGCTCGGATGTTCTTCTTTATCTGCTAGGTTATCTGTTTCACCTTTCTTTTATTTAAACTTTTTAAAATGTGACGAGTTCTGAGTGACTTGGCGATTGTCATTTGACGCTGTAATCATTGATCCTTTCTTCTTAACAATTTGGTATTTCTGATGTTCATAAGGGGTCTGCAATTTACCTTTCTTTGAGTTTCTCAGCAGGACTGCATCACCGACTTTGAATTCAGAGGATTTGGCTTTGTTTCGTTTGTCAAAGTGGACCTTGTTCTTTTGTCTTGACTTACATGATGCATCAAGTGCTTGTTGATGGTTTGGGTCAGCTGGTGCTACAGTTTGTGACTGGGGTAACTTGACATTTATGGCACGATTGAATAGCAAGGTTGCAGGAGCCTGGTGGGTTACACTATGGGGCGTAGCTCGGTAGTTTCTGAGGAAGGTAAACAAGTTTTGTTTCCAAGACCTGCCTTCAACTTTGGCAGTTCTAGCTGTTTTCTTTAATGTTCTCATAAATCGTTCGGCTTCTCCGTTTGCCTGAGGCCAATAGGGCGTTATACGCTGATGTTGGAAACCAAGATAATTAGCAAACTGTTTGAATTCTGTACTATTAAATGGGGCGCCATTGTCCGATTTAACTGTTCTGGGAATTTCGTGAGTAGCAAAGATTTTGTCAAGACAGGGAATAACAGTTGTATGGGCTACTGTTCTAATAATATCTACTTCGGGGTATCGTGAGTAGTCATCAATCAGTACAAGTAAGTACTCACCACTGGGAAACGGGCCGCAAAAATCAATTGATACACTTTCCCATGGATTCTTGCTAGCTTCAGGCATACGTAATGGTTCAATGTTGCTTGTGTTTGTTGTGACTTGGCAAGCTAAGCAACAGCTAACCTTTTCTTCCACTTGTTTATCAATGGTCGGAAACCAGACCTTCTCACATAAGAGTTTTTTTTTCCGTGATATGCCTTGATGGCCTTCGTGTGCGAGGTCTATCACATGGATTTGAAGTTTACTTGGTATGACTATACGGGTACCACGTAGGAGGAGACTTTGATCACTGTTAACTGACAGTTCGTTTTGGATGTGAAAAAAACATTCTACCGACTTACGATCAACAAGAGGTTGGAGTTTCGCATTATGCCACTGTTTGGTTTGAATTGCTTGAATGACAGCTTGAAGTGTGGTATCGGCTTTTGTGGCTTCTTTGATTTCTTCCAGCGTAAGGGCCTTGGGAACAGCATGCATTGAAACGAAATTAACATATTCTTCAGCGCATCTCTCCTCATGGCTGGTAGGTGATGATGGCAACGGATGGCGGGACATAAAGTCGGCTGGATTGTCAGAACCGGGTTGATACTGAACATTGAAACGATATGGTTGTACCTTTAATAACCATCGATCAATACGAGCAGGTGGTTTGCTTTGTGGATCGTTGAAAAGACGTTCCAGTGGCTTGTGATCAGTAATAACAGAGAATTGGGTACCATATAAATATAGATGAAATTTATGACATGACCAGACAATAGCCAGAGCTTCTCGTTCAATTTGTGAATAGCGAGTCTCTACAGGAGTTAATACCCGACTGGCATAACTGACAATACGTGGCGAAGCACTGTAATCTCTAGTGGTAGGATATTGGACAAGTATAGCACCAAGACCAACTGGACTTGCATCTACAAGAACTTCAATTTTGTGCGAGGGATTATAATAAGCCATTGTTGTTTCATTGGTTAACACGGATTTGATACTGTCCATAGCATGTTGTTCAGTACTGGTCTATTTCCACTTGACATGCTGTTTTGTCAGGTCTCGTAATGGTTTAGCTAGTGTCGCAAGGTTTGGGATGAATCGGGCACAAAAGTTGACCATACCTAGAAAACTTTTGACTTCGTTTGGATTGGGTGGAGGTTGGGAGTTGCGTATAGCTTCCACTTTGCGAGGGTCAGGTGAAATGCCCTGCGATGAGAATACATATCCAAAATATTCAACGCTGGTTTTGTTGAATTCACACTTCAGTTTATTTAATGTTAGGTTACGAGACTGAAGACGTTCCAATACAGATTTAAGGTTGTTGTCATGTTCTTTTTGGTTGGATCCATAGACTAAGATGTCATCACTGATGTTAATACAGCCGTTGAGACCTTCAAGTGTTTCTCGAATAGTATTTTGGAAAATTTCAGCTGCAGAGGTTACTCCGAAATTAAGGCGCTTATATCTCCTCAGGCCGACATGGGTGCTAAACGTGGTATCATAGCGTGATTCTTCTGAGAGTTCAAGTTGGTGATAACCTTGATTGAGGTCAAGCTTTGAAAATACTTTAGCGTCATTTAGATCTGCTATGACGTCATCTATGGTGGGGGTTATGTGACGTTCTCGCTGGATTGCCTTGTTGACAGCCCGCATATCCACACAAATTCTAACATCGTTTGGACTTTTGGGTTTTGGCACAACAACGATTGGGGAAACCCAGGGCGTTGGACTTCTGTTTTCTCGATGATGTCATCCTTTTCCATTTCTTCAAGCTTTTTCTCCACCTGTTTCCGTAGATGGAATGGTATCCGCCGATGGGTTTGAGCAACTGGTGGAATTGATTCGTCAATATGTAGCTTCACCTGATGATCTTTTAATTTTCCAACGCCATTGAATAATTCCTCAGATATTGCAACATTGCAGGATACAGTTGTGTTCTTAGCAGTGTCCACAGCGTTAGTAATTGCAATCAAACCAAGATGCTTTGCAGTATTGTAGGATAACAAAGAACCTCCAAGGCGACCGTTGTTGCTAACGACAAAAAACTCGGCAGCATCAATTCGTTTCCGCGATTCTACAGTAGCAGTAAACTTTCCAAGGACACGGAGGGGTTTATCGGACTTGTAGGGGTAGATGTTGATAGAACTGTGTTGCAATTTTATTTCCAGTTTGAGGGCTTCAAAATCCTTTTCTTCGCGTAAATTAACTGTCGCTCCAGTGTCAATAATGAATTTAACTTTGGCTAGGTTTTGAATCCGTAAGTTAACCATTGGATGTTTGGTATTTTCGTCTGTATCTTGCACCATAAACGTATATTCATCCGACTCGGAGTGTTCACTGGTAATGTCACTTGCGATTTCTTCGTTTACATATTTAACCGTCTGACGTTTGTCACTTTCATGGTGGCGATGTTGTTGTTTTTGTGGAGATGAACGGCATGCGACGGCAAAGTGATTCAATTTCCCGCAAAGTCGACACGTTTTCCCTTTTGCTGGACATACGCCAGGATGAGGATATGGTTTGCTGCAAAAATAACATAGTTTCGTTGATTCTTGTCTTTGTCCTTGACGTTGTGAGTTGAAGTTCTTCGAAAAGTAATTTCGTGTTGGAGCAGTTTTCATCTGGTTGACTGATTCTGTGTTGTTATTTTCCATTTCCTGAGCTTGTTGGTGTGATAGTTCGTAGGCTCGGCCTTGATCTAAAAGTTGTTGGAGAGTCATTTCAGTACGAAGGGCTTTTCGTCGAAGCTGTTGGGACGTGCACGTTTGGACAATTTGTGTTTTAATTTCGCGATCCATGTCTGCAAATTCACACGTGGAAGCAAGGTGTCGAAGGCGAGTGTGGTAAGAATCGAGCTTTTTGTCATGGCGTTGACTAGCTTGGCGAAATTTGTAGATTTCATACTCCGTATTCTTTTTAGGCTCGAAATAAGTTGTAAGTGATTTCACAGCTGTGTCAAAATCATCCTCAGAACCTTTCTGTTCGGCGGTAAATGTGTCAAAGATATCGTAAACTTGTGATCCAGCCAAGTGTATAAGTAAAGCACGTTTCCGTTTCTTTGCCTATATATCCATAGCGACCATAAGATTGTTAAAACGTTGCAACCATTTTTTCCAGCGAGTGGCAATAGAAGAACTCGAAGTGTCGTTCCCGTAAACTATAAATGGTTCGAAATCGGGTATGGCTTTTGCCATATTTTATTATTATTTTTGTCCTCGTGGCCAAATGTAATATAGTACTCCTTCGATGCATAAACACATCTCTAGCTTCTATCTTGCAAGTGCGCGCTCCTAAAGCATGATGTAACTATTACGTCATTACAGTCCTTCCAGAGTTTCAACCAAAATTTGGTGCTTTTGTTCGTATTTTCATTTAGTTCTTTTGTTAAAGCAACATTTGGTGCTTTTGTTCGTATTTTCATCTAGTTCCTCTAGGAAAATTCATTTCACATTTGTATTTTGTTCAAATACCTTTCCGCCATGTTGTTTGTTTGGTGAAAATCATTAATTGTACTGCAGTACAATTAATGAAATAATTATACTCCTCTCAACCAATCAGCATCCAGTAATTTTGTCATGCTAATAATAAATATAATAAAAGAAGCATATATATAATAAAAGAAGCATAAGTATAATAAAAGAAGCATAATGATTTTTTTAATAATAAATATTAAAAGTCGAATTTAGAAACCTTAATTTTCCACGATATTGCTTAAATTAATTAATAATTAGTATACGTGCTTATTCCACTTCAAGTCACTTGTATAAGTTACTCTCAGTGTCATACACAATACTTTCGAGGATTTTACAATTTCAACTGGCTCCCGGTTTATATTTAGGGGTTCATCCGTAAATGGTAGGGAGTAAAATTTATCCTTAGTTCTTTGCATTTACCAAGGTTAAGTTGAAATTTATTATCATTTAAACATTTCTGAACTCCGTTTACTTTATCTGGCAGGAAGCTAACAGCATTTTGCGATAACTTTGGAAACTGAAGTATTGCCCGCAAATTTCATTAGGTCACTAGTCATTTATCATTTCCAGGTAAAGCCAAGGACAAATGTTTGTTCCCTGTGATACCAGCGAATGCAATATGTGGAAGAACTACGAAAATAACATGGCACCGCCTTCGGCCGTGTTTCCAGCAAATGGCAGGTTTAAAGGAAACAACTTTATAATATAAAAGAAAAAATATAGAAAAACAGCACCGAATATGATCCTTTTCAGGAAAGTTCAGAACCTATATGTACTGTCCATTTATGAACAAATAAAAACATTGTTAGTGTTGTCGCGGCAACCATGACGTTTATTGCACTTTTGTCTAATTTCACAATAGTCTGCGCAGCAGCTATCAGAGATCGGAAAGGACAGCCTACGGCCCTACACGAAACCCAATGCTTTGAAGCTAATTGATGCTAAAATTATCAACGTACCATTCTCGTACCCAGAGCCTTTCTTACGCGCGGCGCGACGAGGGGCTCTGGCCAAATCCATAACCGGATACCATGAAAACATGGTAAGAAAACAATATCTTGTGCTAGAACTAGCCAATTAGATGCCAGTTCGGATATGGATTTGGCAAGAGCCCCTCGTCGCGCCGCGCGTAAAAAGGGCTCTGGGTACGAGATTGTAACGTACAAACACGGCGGATGCATAATTACAGTATTGAGAGGTGTTTCTTCTAAAGAGCTTAAGGGCCACGATTTACAGTTACACAAAACAGGTGTTTACGAACTTTGTTCATGAAGCTCTAGAGATATTGGCTGTGGTGTCTTCGTTGGATTGCTGTCTGTTAGCAGCGTCTTCACGAGGGTGTTCGCTTTCATCGACGACAAATAGATTTCAGTTTTCTTCATGATTTTGTACCTAATAATTTTGTGCC
>CACRXK020007508.1:0-22669 GCA_902702795.2 Paramuricea clavata
GTCCCTAGCGAGCGACTCGGGCAAGTCTAGATGATAACAAGTTGTTCCGAACAACTTGTAACAAGCTAGTTGGTTGAGCTCAGCAACCTTCTAGCAAGTTGTCAACAAGCTGGGAACAAGCAGTGCGAACACATCCTGTGGGAACGGCATTGTTACAATTAAGTTTGCTGCAGTTTGTTACATCTTGTTCAACTGGGGCTTCTGGTTTTTGAATTCTCTTTTCTCAAATTCTCTTTTACAATGCAACGTATCTCAATTTTTGTGGAATTTACCTTACCCGTTGGAAGACTTCGCAAATCCAGTTTTGGCAGTGAGACAACGTTTTCTAAATTATTGGATTTTCACAAAATTTTTTGTCAAGAATGTGTGAGAGAATTCGCTGGAAATCAAGTTTGTCTTTTGAAATTGCCCAGCCTGGAAATCGGCAATTCCAGCTATTAGTTTATGCGTGCAGGGGGTGATGCCAAGTAAGTATCATATTGCTGATTATGCTGAAAAATAAAAAATAGTGCCCGTGTAAACAGACTGATAGCTTATACTTGTAAATATTGAAATATTTCGGTTGTTTCGGCAGTTTTTATTGAATTTTTCAGCATAATCAGCAACATGATACCTTACTTCCCATCCCCTCTGCGCGTATAAGTTAAAAGCTGGAGTTGCCTATTTTCCAACGTGTAAAGAACAGAGTGTGTGCTGTCAGGCGCTAACAAAAACATTAGAAATTAAATATTTACCGACTATTAAATTTGTATGTTCCAATAACCTCTTGTATATTCACGTGTATTTTGAGTCAATTGTATACAATGAAATTCTTCATGTGTAAATGCTGATTTTTTCAGGGGGAAGAATCCTGTTTATAACAGGAATTCTTCTGGGGATCTCGCTTACGACACGAATTATTCGGAGATGTAATAACACCCCTGTCCTAGAATAGGTTTTTTGGAGCCGGGGGGGGGGGGGACAATTTTCACTTAAGTTGGGGAGAGCCATCGCCGTCTTATTTTGTTTATGTATCTTGAAAATAGTACTGTACATCTTGCGAAAGTGTAAAACCCATTGAAATGAAAACATTCCATTCAAAGCTCAGGAGGTCTATTACAGCGCCGCTTTAACTTCTGTGTTGAGAAAGAATTTGCGCAATATCTAATCATATGATTGCTCCGTTATTCCGACAGAATTTTACTCCGAAATTTTAAATATGTTTTCAAGACACACTGAATATAATGTCCGTATTTACTTTGCGCCAAGACTATAAAATTACGGCGCTGCTTTAGGCTTTTATACGGCCCTTTTACCTAACCCACCCTGTCAACTTTCATTGTGCGAGGGAACCGGAGTACCCGGAGAAAACCCACGACTTTCGGCAGAGCGTTGACATTTACTCTTTTCACGTGAGGACTGGGTTCGAGTCGCATTGAGAAAGTTCTCAACGAGACTAGAACCTGCGACCCTAGAGGTGGTGAAAGGCAAGTGCGCTAACCACTTCGTCACCCAAGCCCCAAGTTTTAAGTTAATTGTCTAGTGGGTTAACATTTCTGTAACATTTCTAGCAAGATCCAGCTGGATTATCTCGTATACCAGTCGAACTGGTATACGGGAATTTAGTTGGACCTAGAATAAGTCTGGTTAAACCACCTACTACTGAAAAACCTCACAAAATTGATGGTAGATTTGAGAGATCAAGGGTATTATTTTAAGGGTGAAGTTTTAATTAAATTCACTTCAATATCTCTTCATACCACGCATCCGATATTGCGTTACATTTTATAAAGTCTGTAAAAGAAATGAAGCTTCTTCAAAGTACGGTATTTTAATTCTAGCTTTGAATACGGTAGTATCGGCCAAGTTATTTCCGTTCCAAAAACGCAAGTGGGTAGTGTTAGGTTTCCTGCTGTTCAAATTAAAACGCATTTAACTAATTAATAGTTATATAGTGCGTCGTCACAAGTCGAAGCCTGAAAGGCAAAAACATTCTTCGGCTCACAACTGGACGCATTATAACTTCCGTTGAGAAATAAAGTCTTGTCGGAGGAGAGAAATTAATTTCCCATTATTTTGTGTGTGAATCCAACCAGACAATAATAATACTCTAGAGTGGTATATATACTACGAAGGTAAAATAAACATTTCAGTCGTGCATACAGTTTCAGGGTAGTGTGCCAAACCAAGCTTCACTCGTTAAAGTGTTGAGAGAGCATTTCTTCTTGTTCTACAAAGGCATTTCTTCTTGCGCCGCACTGGACTTGCCGACTCGTATTATTACTTTCTTTTCACATGACATATTTTCCTATAATCCGTCTTGAAAACCAAAAGCAAGAAATTCAAAACATGTTTCTTCCATTTCTCATGAATGAACTTTTAGTTATATTAATACACTTACTTAAACGTAACGCACGTAAAATGCGACATTTTGCAACGTTGAATTCGATTTAATAATTATATTGTAACATGAAAGCGTACTGCGCCTGTCGCGATATACAGTAGTGAGTCCAGCTAGACCAGATGCGCCATTGCGATTAAGCAATTGACCAAAACACGCTTTTTTACACAGTTAATAAAGAATCAAATGGTACCTTAGCTTTCATTAGTTTAGCATTGCCAATTTTCGAAAGATTAATTGCATTCTCTATTCGAAGAAATCAAAAAAATTTCCACAGCTTCTATCACATGACGGAAACGTCAACACATTCAGGCACGGGACCGAAATATTTCCAATCCCTACAATGAAATGAAAATGAAATTATGATATACAGGTACTTTTCTGAAATGGCAACATGATAGGCGCAGCTAAGGATTATTTAACGCCGAAGACATTCAGTATTTTGGTATTCGTATGTTCAATTGTTCATATTCTTTGTGGCGTGGTATTTACAGGTATTGTTGTTGTTTAATATATAGAAAGAACGAAAATTTTCGTTGGAAATGTCTTTTATAGTGCGGATTTTAGCATGGGGGGTTTTGTCGAGTTCATTCGTTTTATTCGCTCAAGCGTTCTCGTTTTACTCCTTACAATACGAGACAAGTTACAATGCGTTACGGCGCAAGTCAACTTGTGGCAAGTCTATATGCCCCAATAACAAAACTGTGAGTTTAGTGTCCCAAATATATCGACTATAATTATTAAACCTTATTTCACTGTTTATGAGATTGATTTTCTGTTCAAACTACCCTCAAAATCCTCTTAGAAAATAAAACATTTTGGGGGAGCATGTCCCGGCAACCCCACGGAGCTCTCTCGCGACTTTATTAACGCTCGACTTGGTTAATTTAAAATCCTAGTTAAGAATTATCGTATCGTTTTCGGATTGAGATATCGGCTTTACAATTACAATGTAAATTCATCAGTACATTTATTAATTAACAACGTCAATTCAGTAAGTTCATTTTGACTCTTTGGAATTTGCAGCGTATCCGAGCCTTTTTGGCTTGTTACAGATTGCACATTTACGAAATCCTACTCTATTAAAGTAGCCTACGATGATCTGGAATCGCGGCAAACTTCAAAGCCACAAAATAGAAGACCTTTGTTTGATGTTGAACTGTACTTCACCGTGCATACATCCTTTTTCTCAACTTCACGAAATATTATTCATCGTGGCTGCACGTTTCATCTCAGCTATCCGTATTGGACAGTCACTTAATTTGTTGTGCCCAAATTTTATAGCACTTATCGACTTCCAGTATAGTTAATTGAATATTACGAAAGTGATATCAGCTACAGGTTTTGAAAGAGAAAGTAAGGTAAATACACATGCCAGTAAGAGATTGATAATAATCTAAAGAAAATAATTAAGTCATTGGTCATGGTAATAAGATTAAGGGCTTTCAAGCCGATATCTCAATCCCACATAGAAGGCTCTACAGCAAAAGCTAAAAGTACTTTCCGGTATATCACGAATACAACATAGACAATCAACAAGTTGCTTTTACAAGTCTTGTTCTGATCAACAAAGTAACTTCCACCGAACTCTCTTGAAGACAGCTAGTTTATAAATAGTGAAAGGTTGCTTTAGTGAACAATTAGTTACATTACATTACATCACAATGGGCAAATTGCAGTCTGAAAATGTGTTATAAAGCTAAAAACGAAGCTTTGCATGAAATTTTTAGTTGAATCATGTGATTGTCTAGTAAAGCCTTTCTCAATCCATGTTGTTTCAGATTTTAATCATATACAGGGCATTTTTTCTTAATTCAGGGCAAATTTACGTGTATCTGATTGGCTGAGATGCAAGCGAGGGAAGTTTGTCGTCTTAAATAGCAATAAAAACAATGGCTACTCGCTTTGTCGTTATTGAATGATGTTATTGAAGAATTAAAAACTTCTAGTGAAAACTTCAGCACTTAGAAAAAGTACAAATTTATTGGTTGTGGTATCAGTTAAGAAATTGGCAGGCAGCGCAGCATTAAGAAACATTGGCGAAAAGGCGAAGACATGCATGGAGACATACGAGGTTCGAGAACTTGACAACTTCACAATTAATTTACGAATAAATTTTGCCCTTTATAATTAAGAGGCAATTTTTTTCAATGTCACGTATTTGCAATGAAAAGTGTTCAAAACCGAAAATTGTTTTCGCGTTCCTCTCAAAATTACTTTGTTTTAGCTTTATTCACTAGGTTATGGAGTTAGCTACCTTTTTAAATGCATCTGCCAGTTGAGAAACATAAAATAATAGTTAAAAATTGTCAATTAAAATACAAATATCAATGATGCTTTAAAATTGACGCCATATTTACAGCCATATAAGCAAAACTTACTGAACTTCAGACATCATTTTCTCTTTGGCGTATCATCTAAAATCTCTTCATTTTGGCATTATTTTACAGATAAAGCACTAAAATTACTTTTTAAGTTTGTTTGCCGATTGAGAAACGTATCGAAAAATAAAAATTTTGAATTTAGTCCTAACCTCAAGTGATATATTATATACGCATTAGTTTTGAGCGCCTGTTATGTAACATACAAAAAAATCTCCTCTTAACAACTAATCGCATAGTTCCTCGTAAAATTAAGGTTTAACTTCATTTATGTTTTCTAAGTGCGGAACTTTGAAAACACGCGTGAAACTATAAACCTTAATTTTACTCGGCCCCATGCAATTACTTATACTAACATTAAAACTTAAAGTTTGAACAACACAATTATACAAGCCGAATAAATACTCAATTACATACTGTATGTGTACTGTATGTGTATCCATTATGCTCTTCGCGTTTGGATTTCGAGATTTTGCAGTTTTGACTTTGAAAGGAATTAACTTAATTTGACACATCCTTCCGGAACGTACTTAGCGTTGCCCATATATAGCTAGAGTATCGTTTTCGGATTGAGAAATTGGTTTCAAAATGTAAATCCATTAATCAAGTGAATTTCTAAAGAGCGATATATCAGTCGGCATTTGCTTAATTATATGATTTCCGCAATAAAAGTCCAGTGGCGGATCTGACATCATCCCCAAGGAGGAGTGCTGGTTTTCTATTGTGGCGGGGGGGAGGTGCATGAGTGAGCTTTACTGCCCACTCTCCTCTGCAGTTCCGCCGTTCTGCTATATTCTATGTTGTTTATAATGTTTATATTGGCTTTTTATCACGTATGGGTGACTGCTCGGTTGCTGTAGTACAGTACAGTAAATTTTCTTGTTCAAGTACAGTATGTTTGAAAATATGGCTGTATATGTTTACATATTTAACGAGTATTTTCTCGTGAGCTCACAAATCAACTAAATCGTTTCATGATCAAGAAATCGACACGCGCTAACATGATAGATGTTCTATGGGGAAGCAGATTCTTAAGGTGATGCTAGATACCACTAGGGAGGTACTAGACACCTCTAGGTGGGGTGCGCATCCCCTCCACCCCACGGTAAATCCACACACGCTAGACACCACTATATAGGGGGAGTGCTAGATACCACTACTTACTAGGGGGTGCTTTTCTGGTACGCTATACTTGTAAATGAATATAAACTCTTCGTGTTAATTCAAAAAGGTTCGAAAGATGCAAAATTTGGGCAATGTTTATATCTGGGGGGAGAAAGGAGTGGAAATCATCTTTATAACAAACGTACTTGCAGTTTCCCGAGCGAAGCAAGGTGAGTTCAGGAAACTTCCAGCCACCCGAGGTGCGTCCAATCCCGGACTCACCGAACCTGTTAGTACGTTTGGTTTTTATCCCATACACCGAGCCATACACACATTTGTAGTTCTTCGCGATATATTCGTCGATGTTTTGTAAACATTTTCCCGGCCAAAAAAATCACTGGGCAAGAAAATACTTCTTTATCTACGTCTACATTACCTTTACTGCATTTTTTTCTTTGGTTTTTCTTCAGTCTCAGTATGTTAGTCACCGAAAAAGATCTTTAAAGTTTAGGTTTATCGCCTAAATCTTGTCCGCCATATTTGTTATTGTTAATATTGCAACGTAAGCAGTTTAGCGGGTGAGTTTGGGCGAAAAGCAGGTGAGCTCGACGACAAGCTCACCTGCTCTAAACCAATCAGAAAGCCGCTTTTAACACAGGTATGGGATAATATGTTTTGACTTTGAAAGGACAACCTTAACACACTCTTATGGAAAGTACTTGATTTGGCTATAAGGCCCATATCTTCAGTCTCGGGATATCGGATTTGGTGTCTTTAATATTTCTAATTACAACTTGCAAATTTACAAAATCATACAGTTATATTATTTTACCCGCATTTAAATGCGTACGTGTGTACGAATTGCCTCATTAACATCAATAACCATATGAAACATACAGATAATCGATGGTCACGACACATTACTGTGGACGTAGCGTTCGTTGACGCTTCTCAATTTATCTGCAACCGTAAATACTGAGTAATTCGTATTGGTTGTTACTAAAGAAAATATATGTGGAATTAAATTAAATCTCGACATTTGCCTTGTGTATTCGCATAATTGTTCTGTCAAGTGGAAGTTCGGTTGGTTACAGTAAACTGCGATTAATGTGCAACGTAAGCCGTCATTAGTAACTTCCGTGTAAACTTTCGGAGAGAAAGTAAGTTTTCCCACACTATTTCCAGGTAGTAAATTAACTGTCTGTAACTATAGAATTATAAGTTAATATGATATAGTTTAGTTCATGCGTATCATTCGTGTCTACAGATATATTTATTTCCAGAACTTTTACTTTCCAGATTTTTCAGGAATTTGTCTAAACAGCAACAATTTGGGTTTGGTCCATCATAGCAAATAATGTGCATGCACATAAGATTTGCAATTAGTGCGGTATTAGCCTCACATCCAAAATTAATTCCAGTGGTCGGCTCCTGAGCCATTTTCGTCCTTACATGTAGTTAGTTATTAGATTATGTAAAAGACATTTATATAATTAAGTAATCGGTAACAATAAAGGCTCTCAAGCGGTAACAAGGCCATGCAAATACGTTCCGGAAGAGTGTATCAACCCCGAAAACATTAAGAATTTTGGCATACGTATGTTCTGATATTTACAGGTATCGTTGTTTCTTTAAAAGAGGGAGAGCCTGGAAAATTTACTTGCTATGTCACGCCTGAAAGAAAAGTGATATACAAGACGGAAGTCGACAAATTCTGTTATTCAAGATATCAAGAGAATTATAATTCCCCACTTCCATTTTATGGCTTTGCCATACTGAGTATTTGGTTCCCGATTATTGTCGCTGTTATCTATTCACTCGGGGTCCGAAGTCGTGTTGAGGAAATCGACTCAAGTAATGAACCACAAATACAAGGCGAAGCAGAGAACCAGGTACAGGACAGAACTTTTTATGTTTATTATTTCTACTTTTTCCACCTTGCTATTCGTGTCCTATCTGGAATACTGTTTACTATCCTACAGTTTGCATTGTTTTTTCCAAGTGGTTTCGATTCAAAGTTTAGCTGTAAACGACGAACAGCGTTTACGTCCAAGACACCAGTGAATGCGAGTGACATTCTGTTGAATAGTACAACTATTTCTTGTGAAAATTTGAGTGCATCTGAGAAACTGGTATGGTGGGTCATGGTATCTGTATTAAACATTGGTGTTGCTTCAGTAATGCTTGTGGAATGGATTCGTCTATGTCGACGATTTCCAACTTGTGATACCGAATTTATTACGGATTATTTGTTGCGAAAGCATTATGGACGTGTCAAGTCTTATCAACTAACAAACTTGCAAGAATGTATAGACTTTTACAAAGGACAAGTTTTGGAACCTTTCCGTACAACTGATGTAATCTCTGGACCAAAAACTGGTTTAGATGATTTATATGTTGACGTTGTTATTCATACCGAACGAGCTCCGCATAAATTTTCGAAAGATATGCAAAGACATGAAATTTTCGATGTTTATATGGACGTTCCCCCAGACTCTGTACGTCTAGAAGAGGTAAAAGATTTATTTTATCCCAACAAAGATACAAAAGACAAGTTTCCCCGCAAGATTCTGGCCGTTGGACGTCCCGGAATAGGAAAAACAGTCTTGACTGAAAGAATCATGCGTGATTGGGCTAATGGTGTTGATATATTTTATCGTCGCAAAATTGTCTTTTACTTTAAGTTTAGATGGTTCGATTCAAACGAATTGAAAGACATAACTCTCAAGGCGTTTCTTCGTTATGGAACAGGTCTAAGCGATGAAAAATTTGAAAGAATTTATCAAGATATAACGAATCGCCCAGAAAAAGCCATTCTTATTTTTGATGGTTTAGATGAGTTTAGTGGCAACGTTGACTGTTTAGACCACTTACCGCCTCCAAACGATCCTAATATTTCCATGTCTGGGATTTCATTGTTTATAAAACTGATTTCTGGTCGCGTATTGCCAAAGGCAACGGTTTTGGTAACGAGCAGACCAACTGCTAATGACTTTTACTCTAGGCTTACTTTTGATAGAACAGTTGAGATTCTTGGTTTCACTTCAGACAAAATTGAAAAATATGTGAGTCAATTTTGTGACAATAATAACAGAGGTAATCTAAAAGAAAAGATTTGGAAGCACATAAAATCCTCGTCAGACTTGTTAAATTTATGTTACATTCCTGTAAATTGCTTGATTGTTTGTACAATCTTGTTTGAATGTGTTAGTGATCCTAGAAATGACACCGATGCTGTACCAACAACAGTTACTGAACTTTATCAGTTAGCCATAACCTATTTTGATAAGCATCACAACAGAAAATTGTCCGGACAATCGTCTGAAGAAGCAATTAGGAAACTTCAGTTATTGGCATATGATGGAATTGAACGCATGAGACTGGTTTTCGATGAAGAACCATTTGATGAAGAAATGAAAAATTCTGGTTTGTTAAACAGTTTGTCGAGCCCTATTAAGACACAATTTTGTTTCATCCATCTCACTATACAAGAATTTCTTGCTGCAAGGCACGTGACCGAAACGTTTACTCCGGAAAAGATCAAGGAGTTTATTTTATCTCATATTGAAAATGGTAAATGGCATTTAGTGCTTCAGTTCATTGCTGGTCAGTTGGGCAAGAAAAACGGCTACAAGGATTGTGTTTTGGCGTTCGCAGAAAGGTTTGTTAGAGAAGATGGTATATTTGATGTTACAGATAACAGTGTATTTGTAATGAAATGTTTGAGGGAGGTGGATGATGAAGACATTGTTGAACTAGCTTGCGAAACAACTGGTATGAATGATGTCGTGAGTGTGAGATACGATGGCATATCAAACTTGACCTCAAGTGACTGTGCAGCAGTGACTTTTGTTTGCAAACACTTGAAGAAATTAACGATATTAGATTTTGCCCTGGGTGACTCGAATGAAGAATCGTATCCGGAAATTAATAAATTGCTGGAACAAAGATGTATAAAACAACTGCATCTAATTGGCTCATTATATGACGGTCTTGAAGCGGGACATCTGTTTAAAGCATTAGTGAAATCAAATTGTTCATTGAAGCACGAACACGCTAAGCTTACGAAGTTATTTATTCGATGGTTTCGCGTAACTGATGAAGAAAGTTCATCGATGATGCATGAGTTTTTCAAAAACGGACATGCAAGTTATCTCGAGGAATTACACCTCCAATATTGTGAAGTAAGTTCGCGTGGAGTATCCATACTTTGTGAAGTCCTTGGCAATAAACTATGTCCGGAACTTACATGCCTGGATCTTACTAACACTGGCATTCTTGATGAGAGTGTAGCACTAGTGTTGTGTAACGCCCTTATTGAACAGAAGCTATTTACCCTTACTGAGCTGTTTCTTGGTGGTTGTTCACTAACTGATGAATGCGTATCTTCCTTGTGTGAAGTACTTACAGATGAGCGTTGCAAACTGACTGTATTGTCTCTAGAAGAGAATAAAGGTATAAGCGATGAAGGTTTACGCATCTTGTGTAGATCGGCTTTAACAATGGAGCATTGTAAACTTGAGAAATTGAACCTGTCCCGTTGTTCATTAACAGATGAATGTATACCCGATCTACGTAATGCATTGCGAGATGAACATTGTATGCTTACTAAATTGTCCCTACGTGGAAACAAGTTTACTGAGGAAGGCAAGAAGTCCCTTCGTGAAATAGAAACAAATGAACATTTTGAGCTAGAATTAATTAGAACGGATTATCGCTAGTTTACAAATATTAGGGGGCTAAATCCCCAGCCCCTTCCCCCCGGTGTTCGAACCAATTTCTTTTGACAATGTAGGGTTAGTTTAGGATTATATTGGTCTAACGTTATGATTAAGTTTAGAGTCCGATTTATCAGTTAGATTTAGTTTTGGGATTAGGTTTAGCATCAAGATTAAGTCTTGAAATAGAAATATGATTGGGTGTATATAGGATTGGGTTTAATATTAGGTTTAGCTATTATGTTCATTAACTTTCAGCAACGCAGTATCGATCGTTTACTACGCAGGATAGACTCTGCAGCTATACTATCATACGGTGTATTTTATATGTGGCCAACAATACTTGACGTAAAATTTCCGTGGTGTGAAACAGATCAAATTCATTGCATAGTATACGTACGAACGAAAAAGTATAAATTATTTATGTGCATGAAGTTTTTGCCACTTATAAAGCAATTGTCTATTTCCGAATTACGGTCAAATACCCACAGACAATTGCCTGAGAACGGAGGCTTCGCGGAAAGATGTAATGTTTCTATAGCAAATTGAGTAAGAAGCCTCGACTTTGTGCTACTGTTCTTGAGAACTATAGAGCGTAATCCGAAAATGGCCTGTCCACCACGTGAGGTAACGTAAGTAATTGTACAGTATTAGCTAGTGCTGTAGTATTAGTGCTCGAAATTTAGTTGTTATACAGAAGTACATAGAAATTAATAGATCTATTTTTCGTCTTTATACATGCAAAAACATTGTATAGCTATAGAGGTTTGAAAGTTAAAGTGTTGTTGTATTAATTATATATTTAAACATTGAAACTTGTTTATTCACGTAAAAATGTTGGTAAATTGGTAAAGTTCGTCATCAAAATGCTAATTAGCATACTTTTTGTGATTATCAGATAATCAAATGCGACAAAATGAGGTGGGAACTGGCAGCAATTACGTTTTTCCAGGATGACTACACCAAATTTTTTGAGGGTTGCTGTTCAGTATAAGACATTTGAAGTTTGATTGGGCTACATTGTTTTGATTGTTTATTTTGTAGAAACGTTTTTGATCATGCACTGCAAAAACAATGTGATTTAATCAACCTTATCCAGACTGGACCTTTTTGGTCTTCTGCCACTAGGGGGGGAAAGTGCCCACGGCTGATATCTCAAAAACTATGCAAGATATTGTAATAAAAGTTTTATTATACTGTTCATCAAAATTACAAAAAGTTTAATTGGTCATCCCTAACTAAAGTTCTTTGGTCGGTATCTTTTTCAACTTGGGTGATGGAGGAGGCATGCAAGTTCCATGCAAACTAAAGTTCTTTGGACAGGAAAAATATCGTCGCAACTATGTGTCTAATCTTTTAAAATTTATGATCATTTATCCTCCGATTAAATTGTCGTTATTGGAATAAAAATCCAATTCAAAATGCTATGTTCTGACATTTTATATGGATTGCCGATCCACGACTCGAAAACAAAGTTCGAGTTAATTGGATAAATTTGACCGAGGGAAAACAAAATTTGTTCGAATTACCTAGCGAGGAGTTCGAGTTAAGCAAGTTCGAGTTCAGCCAATAAATTTTTGGGGTCTGTCCAGCAGTCAATCATTTTGAAGAAAAATATATAAATGGGGTTCTTGCTTCACGAGCAGATACTTCCACCTTGCAGTTAATTATTAATAAATGATATGTTTACTTTTTATACATGTACTATAGCTAGCAATGCTCAAAGGCTTATCATCAGTTTTATACAATGGCTGTCTTGTTGAGTATTTGTGCATTAATTTTCATGATCTCAAAAATACCACAAGGCAAATGTTCGATTAAGTAAGGGTTGGCTATACCCCTTAACATGTTCGGAAAATCAGGTTGGCCATTCGGAAAATTACGGCAATAATAGCATTTTAGACTTTTAATTGTTAAACAGAGAAAATATAATATAATTGTATATGTTAATTGTCAGTTTAAACTGATTTACGAAATCATGGTATTTAGATGGAAAACATAAAAAAATCGTAAGTCGGTAAATGTTTTTCTGTTTCTTACTTCTCAGGGCCGTAGCAACCGGGGGGGGGGGGAGCAGCCTGCAGCCCTGGCAATAATTTGCTAATAATCATTCTTTTTTCAAAATCATGCACACCTTTATCATTTAAATAATATACCTTTAAAATACTGACAATTAATTTTAAGCGGCTACATTATCCATGACAAACTGCAGGGAATCATATTACCCATACTTTCCTGCATCTTCTCCAATATATGTACTACTTAAAGCACGCGTATAAGAGTGTTTTGTCACATATAAAACACGACGCGTAGCGGAGTGTCTTATATGATAAAACACTCCTACGCGTGCTTTAAATGGCTTTAAAAACGACTCATCTTATACGAGTTCATTGGCGAAGTAATTTTTAAAATAAACTTTGTCTAAACCGTGAAAATCAAGCTAAAGTTTATGTAAATTAACATGATTTTATATCACATATAAAACCACGACACGCTTCTGATTCTTCTTTGTGTTTTGCTCCTGAATTATTAATGAGTTTTTTAAAGTTAATTAATTAAATACGCCTTCGCCCATTTAGTACTGCTAAATTGAAAGCAAATTGTAAATTTCGACATAATAAAACGCTGTTTTCTGACCATCAAAATTCATTCCCCCAAAGTCCAGGAAATGGCATTTTAGAGACTCTAAATTTAAAAATTTCCTCGGTCCTTCGGCCCTCGTTTTCAGCCCCCCAAATAAAAAAGAGCTTCCTACTGCACTGCATGCTTCTGAAATATGTCTGTGCGTAAAATATGCGTATTTTTGTTTGTAAATTGCGTCTTCATTTTCCGGATTGCAAACACCTTCTTGGCTTCGTATGCCATTAAATATTCGTAAATTTTTTTCCTCATTCGGAATTTCAAACAGGTCACGTCAGCTGTTTTCCGTCCATTTTTTTAACTAAATGCTTTTAATATGTAAATGCTGTTGCCAACGTAAAACTGTGTGTCCAATGACTTATATCAGTAGTCTTACAATGGCTGTCTTACGAAGCATTTGTGCGCTAATTTTTGTCTCGCAAATAACACAACCAGGCAAATGTTTGACTGAGCAAGCTAGCTTTCGTAGAAAGGAGCAAACTTATTTGGCGAATTATGTCATGAAAACAAAACAAGCAGAAACCGAATTACAATGTGGCTTGCATTGCGTTGCAGACGGATCACGTGCGTCAGTAAATTATAAAACATCTGGAATCGGTAAAGGTTTATGTGAGCTCAACAGTAAAACATTGCAAGATACATCTGATGCTGATGGAAGTCTGCATAACTCTGAGTTCAGCCACCTTGATATAATAATCGAGAAGGTATGAAAATACGAGAATTATTCGGCACTGCATGCTGTGGTTATAAAGATTGCTTGCGCGCTGGCAGTGTTAGGTGCATGTAATACCTATAACATTTACATTACTTTACATTATTATTCAGCTCACTCCCTATTGGGGCTTTGCAGTGACCGATTACATCAAGTATTTCCCTCATGTTACTTACTCAGTCTAGACTATTTATTTTTACTTAAAATTGACATATTACGTTCCTAACTGTATTTAGCCCACCCTGTCTTAAAACTTCCCCTCTTGTGGATGGAAACCAGAACACGCGGAGAAAACTCACCATTTGCCCAAGAGTTTTGACTGACTCTTTTCACATGACTCCGTATAGCGAGAATCGAACCCGCGATCTCAGAGGTGAAAGGCGCGTGCTCTGACCATAGATATAGGAGATCCAGATTGCTAACGCATACCTAGCGCAGGCGGGGCCTACATGATCCAAGATGACGGTACAACAGGGCAAAAAGACTATAAATTATATTACGAAAATCAGGATTTTTGCATTTATTGCCGTCGCATTGTTTTGAAACTTATTCGGTCAAATTTTATGGTAAAGAGAAACTTACCGCGAAGATATTGAGCATATGATTGAATTGGATGAAAACTCGCAAAATTATCCATCGATAAGAGTTTATGTATAGTACTGATATAGTACTATATATGTAACTTGTACAGTTTTGCTTTAATTTTTGCTCATTATTTGCATAAAAAGCAAATTATAACAGACCATAGATGATAGACCCTCATCCAGTGCTCTCATCAGTTTACATCTCTAACAAGCAAGGAGGGGGGTGGGGGGGGGGTACATAACAGTTCACTTTTCATAATTATGAGGACAGAGCAGATGATGATGAGAGATGCAAGAATAAAACACCATTCACAAGGCTAGATGTTAAACATAGCACAGTATTTCTGGCAATAAAACGCTCCAACTGACCAACTGACCATTTCACACGAACCTTTATTGCTGGATAATTTTGCGATTTTTCGTCCAATTAAATCATATATATGCTCATAATCTTCGCGGTAAGTTTCTCTTTACCATAAAATTTGACCGAATAAGTTTCGAAACAATGCGACGGCAAAAAATGCAAAAATCCTGATTTTCGTAATAGAATCTATAGTCTTTTCGCCCTGTTGTACCGCCATCTTGGATTTATCATGTAGGCCCCGCCTGCGCTAGGTATGCGTTAGCAATCTAGATCTCCTATATCTATGGCTCTGACAAAATAGCTAGTGATCGTGTTTTTCATTTATACTTATAAACCAGACATTGATATGAATAATTTTGCCCAGTGTCGTGCTTCGATCCAGTTTTGCTCAACCTGAAACTACTGTTTTATTTCTGTAAATTTGGGTTCTTCATGCAGGAATATGGGTAACCAACTCTCATAAATTTTTTACTAACTAGTGCTAGAGCTATAGGCGAAGAAAGAATTCTTGAGAGAATGAACAGTTATATATGGTGGATTTTTTAGTCTATGTTTCGAAGCATGTATATAGTAATAATAATAATAATAAGCTTAATTGAACTCACTAAAATTTAACAAAAATACGTTTTAAAAACAAAGATATAGTAGACTTTATATACAAACAGAAAAAGGCGAGTTATATAGATAAGGGAATGGCAAACGGACTCGAAGTCCCAACAAGGCAAACCCGCAAACCCCGCGCATTATTTTCAACTGCAATATTGACATTAGGACAACAAAATACACATAAAAGTTCCCTAAATACTACTGAGTAGCATACGCGATAATGTTCGATATTCAGAAAAGTCTTTCAGTCAAGATTGCATGCAGACCAATCCGAGGGAACTCGGGTTAAATCATTTTACGTAGTTAGGAACAGACATGCATGCAGCTGTTCATTGCATATACTCCCTTATAATAATGTATAATGTTTATATAGCCTAATGATAGTTTTTCCTCGTTACATTTGTGAAGACATGCAAAGAGTACTTTGAGTGTAAAATAGCATTTGCTGAGGGATAAAATCGAAGAGGGTTAGCGCCACCCCTGCTCCTGAGCAGTCTCATCCGTTACGAGATTTTGGTATATATATGAGGGTGCTCATAAGTATACAGGATTTTAGTACATTTGTGAGCGTGCATGCTTCTAAGGATAACTTAATCCTGTATCCTCAACTCATGAACACGACGCTCATATATAGTTCGAAAATTTAGTATTAAGCTTGTGATTATTCTCGCGACGGTACGGAGTTTTTGTATATACATGATGGTGCTCAAGAGCATACTGGATGTTTCCTATTTTGGTATCACACGAGTGCTCGCATGCTCATGTATTGCATGTATGTACCAGAAAACAGTTTTCTCATAAGGACACTCATACTGTATACAGGGTCAGGGTGTTCCAAAAAACCCCAAAACTATTGAAATAACGTTGTTAGAATCTGATTGTTTCACGGCACTCTGCTGAACCCACAAGTACGTGCATATATATAAACTTGACATAAGTAAATTTTATGCATAAAGAAACTGTTTAATTATTTAAATTTCCAAGAGCGAAAAATCATGCGCTTTACCAAGATATTTTAATTTCTTAATAAGTTCTTAATACTGACCTGAATAAATTCCTTAATAAATTATTAATACTGACCTGAAAGGTCAAGTGTTTTAAATCCCTAAATATCTGATTTTTCCTGGGGGGGTTTCATCGTCGAGAAATCGAGTTTGCGTTAGCGCATCGCAGGCTCAGTTTCCAGGGTTCCAGTCGTTCCAGTTTACTTACAGATTAGTTTTCAAGATAGCGGCCATTGAATGAGTGACTACTTCAATCTCAAACAATTTTATTCATTTGTCAACGAATTTTAGCGCGTTTTTCTGTGGATTATGGATTTATCCTACTCTGCACTTTCTTGGAAGTTGACTGCGCGTGCAACGTCTCTGGAAATTCTATATCTGGATCGCTGAGTTTTTCGAATTTTATACGTTAACACGGACTCACGGAATGTAAACAATGTTGTCTGCGTTAGAGCATCGCATGCTTAGAGATCATATATGTGCATTTATGGATAACGTTTGTATTTATGAGTAATACTTGTGTTTCGTTGGACATTAACGAAAACATCTCCTGAGGATCACGCCACGCTTTTTAGCCTTTCACCATTTCTTTTGTATGCTTGTATATTACAAGAATGTATGTCGTCATTTCCCATTTTCAGGTCAGTGTGAACGCCTGAGCAGGCGTCTTGTTATAATATATGCACCCGGCCTGTCAATATTTTATGCAAACGCGTTCAGTTTAACGCTTAAGGCCCATACAGACCGGACGCGATTTGGCAACGCGACGCGAATTTTCAGTTTTCAATAACATTTAATTTTAATATTTTTCAATGTTTTTCAAATATTCGGAATCACTTAAGCAATATTAGCTATTTGGTTTGCATATCTTGTAAAATTTTTATCCGTTGACGGTTTTATTTGTTTTTGAAAACTGAAAATTCGCGTCGCGTTCCCGAATCGCGTCCGGTCTGTGTGGGCCTTTAGGCATTCAAATGTGAACAATACGTTATTTCAATAGTTTTGAGGTTGGGGGGGACACACTGTATATGCCAAAATCCAGTAGCGCATGAGAAGGGGATACTGGATTATGGAGGTGCTTTTGAGCATATTCTCTGATGGTGCTTCTCTCTCCCATCGACAATTGTTTATTGAAGCCCATCCAATGGTAAACCCGCGACCACCACACACCCACCCTCCCCACCCTTTCTTTTGTATTTTGTAAAATGTTCAATTCAGATTTGGCACAAGTTACTGAAAATCAACGGAGGGTCAAGAGTTAACCTTTTTAAATTTTATTGGTATTCGATGTTCGGTCATAAGGCGCACGTTGCGCGGGGATTGATATTATATATATATATATATATATATATATATATATATATATATATATATATATATATATATATATATATATATATATATATATATATATATATCATATAGTAATAGATAAAATACGGACGACCGATCTGTATATTTTGGGCATTTACAATAGCGAGCGCGCAGCACAAGCCTTTGTTGGATGCCCATGCTGATCGGATGCAAGTTTAGTTTATCTTACTTGTGAAATGAACCGTTCAGTTGACAATAGTACTGTAGTGAATATAATTACGTTTCTTATAAACGTTATATAATGTTATAAACGAACAATAACGTATTATTAGAATTTGAATGTCTCAGCACTCTGTTGAATCCACAAGTGCCTAAAAGGTTCAATTACGTAAATTTTATGCATAAAGGAACTGTTTAAGAAGCTGCTTTAAATTCCCAAGAGCAGAAAATCATGCGCTTTACAAAGATATTTTAATTTGTTAATAAGTCAATATTTTTAATATATGCACCCTGTCAATATTTTACGCATTTTTGCGTTCATCTTAGTGCTAAGGCATTCATGAAAATTCTAACAATACATTATTTCAATACAGGGTGTCCCAAAAAACCCCGCAAAACCATTGAAATAACGTATTGTTAAAATTTGAATGCCCTAGCACTAAGCTGAATGCCAGGATGCGTAAAATATTGACAAGAGTGCATATATTGAATATTCACTTGTCAAGAAATTAAAATATCTTTGTAAAGTGCACGATTTTCTGCTCTTGGGAATTTAAAACAGATTCTGAAACGGTTCTTTATGCATAAAATTTACTTACGTCAAGCTTTTATCTCTTTTTTGCCACCGCCCAGTCGCGGTCAATCCGTTATAGATCGACGGCGAGAAATTTCATATCTTCGGTTCTGTGCATGCTATGAAGACAGAAATACCACCATTCGATTCAGAAATAGAAGATTTAACTCTTTTCTCCGTATAGTCTTACTCGTTATCAACAATTGTAGAGATTTATGGGCCTTTGAAGTCAAACATGATCATATTGTATCAAATTACGCAATTGTCTGAACAAAAATATAAGCTAGCCATACCTTTCGCCGAAAATAACTTCGGCCCCTTCGAAAATATCGTCTTTGTAATAGTCTTGTTCGAATCCCCATCAAAAACACTATTTAGAGTGTTATTTGCAAGCCTGTATCTTCAAAGCTGTATCTTTTATCAATATATTTCCATTTCTTGTCCGACTGTGAGCTCGAAGGGAGTTAATCCCAACTGGAAATACGTCTGAAAACCGTCAAAACAATGCGACATCGTATGACCCTGGAAAGCCCAGAAATGGTTCGCAAGGTCAAATTGCACCTACACGCGTGAGTTTGACGTCATACCGGCCAACAGGAGCTTCTTATTGGCCAATTATTGCGCAATGTTCGCAAGTGCGGGTAAAACCCGACATCTTGAAAATGTCAAAATAAATATTTCTAGTCGGCGTATACATACGAAACTTTCTACACGAAAGCGCTTGAATACAAAGAGTATTTTACACATATAGCCGTTCAGCAAATTTCGAAAAGTTCAAGGGGTATTCAAGATCCAACCTCGTTCCCAGGCTATTTGCTCTTGGGAAGCAAAGACCCTGGTCGGAGCTGGGCACGTGAGCCATTGAAAATTGATAGCCCAAGAGGGGGGTGGAAAAGTCTCGTATTACATGTTTCCACTTCCGCACTTCGATTGCAAGGAGTGGCCGTTCTGTACAATCATTAATTCATCTTCAAGAATCATATATACCTCAAACTACTTGCTAAATTGGTTTCTGTTTGCTTTTAAATTATACAAACATGCTAAAATGCAGATTCTTATGGCAACAGAAAATTCAGGAAATCAAGCAACGAGAACGTATGACTGTACGCTTTGAAATATTTTTATTTCCTCGGGGTCCGCCGGTTCGGGCGTAGTTTTATTTCACGCATACGTTTCTGTTCTGGCTCTGATATTTATAATATGCTTATAATATGCCAATGAATTGTTCTGATATGGACATGGTATAAATTTTGTTAAACAGATGTCTCGAAAGCGACTGTTTATAGGTCGTAGGATGAGCGCCTTGCCGGTCTTAAACGTGACACATTTGGACACAAGCCAAATACACATTGTGAATGTCCATTCTATTGATTCAACTGTTTATAGACATATTGCTCTAGATTGTGGCTCTGATATTTATAATATGCTTATAATATGCCAATGAATTGTTCTGATATGGACATGGTATAAATTTTGTTAAACAGATGTCTCGAAAGCGACTGTTTATAGGTCGTAGGATTAGCGCCTTGCCGGTCTTAAACGTGACACATTTGGACACAAGCCAAATACACATTCTGAATGTCCATTCTATTGATTCAACTGTTTATAGACATATTGCTCTAGATTTTTTTTTTAAATGGCTATCATCGTTTATATTAAACACCAGGAAGACAAAATATAACGTATAAAATTGTTTGAAATCGACAGTGCACAGCTGACATACGACAATTCATAACTGCAAGAATTTCCTTTTTTGTCTGCACGAGTACCTGTTTGTTGAAGCCAAAATATTGCACAGCATCTCCTATAAATTCTATCGCCATTTACCCTCCCCCCTTAAATGCAAAGGAATGACAGCCGAAAAGGTTTAGCAAAGTATTTTTTATCAGTTATATCTGGTTAAAGTGTCCTACGTTTTATCAGGGACATATATACATAATTCATAAACTGTATATGCACACGAAGTCTCGCTTATATTAATGAGTTTTACTGTAGCAAACCTTTTAAAGTTTCCATTGATAGATAGGTTGTTTGCCTCCAGTATTGTTTGGTAAAACAGACTATTAAAACTTCTAAAATGTCGATTCCAGTATACGATAAAGATTAAAGTTGATTTAAATATTGATAACTCACAGCGGCATTAATCCATTATACAAGTCTAAAGAAGCTGGATTATTCTTCAATAAAGCCCTCAATGGACAATGCCAATGTCAATGAACATAGACATAGACATAGACATTTTATTTGAACCCACTTATTACATTAGTTTTACATTACATTAATTTTTTGACATGACATGGGTTCCGTCTGCCCGAAATAACCATCAAGGGGCTAGATAAATCAGGCAGACGTTTTACACACAACGCTTGACAAACAGATATAACGAAGCTTAATATATAAAGTAGTCAATTTACATAAATATTTTACTCAATTTAGCAGAACCACAGAGAGAAGCAAAACACCATATAATTATGAAATTATTATTAAAATTTAGAATGTTTTAGCAAAATCAATAATTAAAAATAATGAAAGCAATTCAACAATTCGATACATAAATGAACAGAGCAATAGGCTAATACGAATAAAAAAACATTTCCGTAAGTTTACTTTTTAGATTAAAAACTGACAATTTTTTATCGGCCTCATCAAGGGAATTCCATATCTTAACACCCTGGTATCTAATATTAAAAATTCCATAATTAGTTCTTGTTTTTGGCAAAGAATACGACTGCCTTGATGCTAACCTCGTATTATAAGTATGTAATTCTTTGACTGGAGTGAAAAGATTATTAAAGATATAGGTGGTAATTCCTCGTGATAATAATCATGCATAAACATCGTGGCATGTAGAGTGAAAAGATCATGTAATTTAATTATTTTTAGAGATTTAAATATTGGTGTGGAATGAGCATCAAATTTAGAAAAGTTAATTATACGCAAAGCCTTTTTCTGTAAAATAAATAAAGGTCGCAAAGATGTAGGATATGTCATACCCCAAGATATTATACCATAAATGAGAAAAGGGTGAATTAGAGCATAATATAACTTTATCAAGGTATTCAGGTTGGTAAAATAACGAATTTTAGAGAGTAGACCGACACTTCTTCTCAGTTTTTTTGCGATATAATCAATATGGGATTTCCAATTCAAATGAGAATCAATGAGAATCAAACTCCAATTCAAATGAGAATCAAACTCCAATTCAAATGAGAATCAAACTCCAAGATACCTCATACTCTGCACTCTTTTTAATTCAATACCATTAATCTTCAATTTGATGGCACATGTTATTTTCTTTTGGACAGGATGAAATAAAACGAAATTAGATTTTTCTATGTTGAGAGACAACTTATTTACACAAAGCCAAACATGAATATTACTTAGTTCCCTGTTAACATCAGACTCAAGTGACAAGAGATTTTTGTGTTTATAGAATAAATTTGAGTCATCTGCAAATAAATGAAAATCCAATAATTTTGAACATTTATGAAAATCATTAATATACAAGAGAAACAATAGTGGACCAAGTACAGATCCTTGCGGAACACCACAATTTATTGTAGATAGATCTGATGATACATTTTCACCATTGCTACTCAGAAAAGAAACAAAATGCTTTCTTCCACTTAGATAAGAAACAAACCATTGCTGAGCTAGCCCTCGAATTCCATACTTTTTAATCAAAATATTATGATTGATTGTGTCAAAAACTTTACTTAAATCTAGAAATATCCCACACGAGTGATTTTTCTGCTCAATAGCTTGTTGAATTTTATCAACTATACATAAAATTGAATGACTTGTTGAATATTTGGTACGAAAGCCAAATTGCTTTTCGTATAGAATATTTTTACGGTGGAGAAAATGAAGAAGTCTTTTATACATGAGTTTCTCTAGTAACTTATTAAATATTGATAAAAGTGAAATAGGTCGATAATTATTCAGCAAACTATGCGACCCTTTTTTAAAAACTGGGATAACACGAGCTATTTTAAATTTATCAGGAACTATTCCTTCAGATATAGAGGCATTAAATATTATTTCTAATGGTTTGCATATAACATGTTTT
>CACRXK020007509.1:0-22663 GCA_902702795.2 Paramuricea clavata
GATTTTTCCTTAACTCGCCTTATCTCGCCTTAACTCGCAAGGGTCAGTAGCCAGATTTTTCCTTAACTCGCCCTATCTCGCCTTAACTCGCATAGGCTCGCCTTATCTCGCGGCGAGTTAAGGTCCTTTAAATTACATTCGCTGGTTTTTACGTAATGGACCGACGGTCGATTACGGGAAAATAATGGACTGCTAATAAAGTGCTTCTCAGCCAATCACAGTCAGCCACTTCACCGGCAGTGATGAGTTTGTTGTGTTGTGTTGTGTCGTGTTGTGTTGTGTTGTGTTGTGTTTTGTTGTGTTGTGTTCTGTTCTGTTTTGTTTCGTTTTGTTTTCCCGAGAGTCGCAATGTTTCCCGAGACGAAGTGGAGAGAGGCATTCAGATTATGTGAGAAAAACTCTATAGTATATACCTAACTATATAACAATATATATTGTTACTGTTTTACACTTACATTCAATATCAACATGGTTGTAGGAAATTTCAACAACCTTACTTGAAGGCACATTCAGGGTAAGCTTACAGTTTAGATTGGCGCTATAGTTACCAGCGAATCCAGGCGAATGGACACGACCAATCGCACTGGGGATGATTGATCTGGTCGGACACACACTCACTGCTGGGGGTAAACCAGTTGCTAGAAAAAATAAAGATAGGAGTATTCCATATACACAGGATCATATATCAAATTATTTTGTGATAGGTATTAGAAATATTGATGTATTTTTCCCCACCAATAAATTGTACGAAAGGTGAGCAGAACGCTATCCACAAGATAGCGATTTTTCAAGTATTCTAAAAAAGTTCGTTTATTGCTCTAACCCAGATAAAATTCTAGTGTTTATTGATTGTGTTCGATATTCGTAATTTTCACAACGGTTGACGAAATCACTTTAGATATTCGATCTTCGTACAACCAGCCCCAATGAACATGCGCAGAATATTGTATACATGCTGATGTTACTGAAAACTAATGAGGAAAACCGCTAGATAATTTCAAGAAATAATCGGAAAAGATTTTGATTCCGAGAACAAGAAAAGGTTATAGGCCCAAGAGAAATATTGCTTGACTCAGCACAATTAAAAATCAATTTAAACTTTCAATCTGAGCCTTATTTTACTACCAATGTTGTAATAATCACAAATTACTTTCGATTAATTATTACTTTTTTAATGTAACGAGTAACATTTTGAAGAAAGCAATTCGCGTCACTTCTGTGTACTTTTTATTTTTTTCCAAACTCGCCATATCTGGAAATTTCAGAAGAAAATGGCTTTGAAGTTGCATGTTTGTCGAGGGTCATAACTGGTCATGCAACTACACAGAAATTTTTCTACTTAAATTAAATAACAAATTAAATTCAGTTCAATTATAAGACTTGTTTTTTTAATGTCGGTTAGGTACATGTAGATTCTGTTCGGTAATCCAATCTTTTTATCACCTAAGCAAAACGTGATCTGCAGCAACTTTTGAAGGAATTAAGATTTGAATTTATCATAATTACTTTTCCGGAAAAGCAAATTTTACTCATTAGTTTTTGGGTAATTTTTACAACCCTTGTCACCACATTTAAGTCAGAGTAAAGCAAAAGTGACTTTAATATAGGAGCTGGGATTTGTCTGGCGCCCTCCATCCCGATTTAAGACAAGTCTGCTGACGCCTTATTTCCCTCTGCCGCCCCTGAACACACCGAAACTATTGCTTACTCTGGACGGTGGTGAAGCTGAGATCAAAACCGCTTTCTTCAATACTACCATCTGTTACCATTTCCAGTGTGACGACGTTCAGGCTAGGTACAAATGGTGCCGGAGTGGTGGTCCCACAGAATTTTTTTGATGAACCTCCAGATATAATGAGGTAATCATGACAGTTGAATTCTGTAAAGTAAGTGAGTGGATATTGTATATATTAAATAAATAATAATATGTAAACTACAGGGCACTCAGAGACTGCATAACTCCGTCAGTTTATGTACAGTGCATAGTTTACTAGGCCTGGAAAACAGTTACTTATTTCTCATCCAATCTTCATTCAAATTTAATAAAAATTAATCAATTTGTCCTTGGGCAATATATGCCCAATGATTTTATCAGCATTAATAATTACATGCAAATCTCAGTCGTCGGAGTTTCCCAATTAGCTGCGCAGATTTAAAACATGCCATAAAGTTTAACATAAATTACGTTACCTACCGTCATTATGATAACTCTCAATATCAAGCTTGGTGAAAGTGAAAGTAAAGTTTGTGTCCAAGGGTTGTTTGATTGTGAGGGTACAATAAGTGTGTGAGCAGTAGTTGCTTGGATAGTTAGGCGACCTAATCTGTCCACTGGATGCTGTAATCTCCCTTGTTAGACAAATATTGATGGCTTGGCCTGTGGGAAAGACAAGTACTTACAACATGTACAGTTATATTTCTATACTATATATCTCTAACTCAAATTTTTATATTATATAAATTTGAAAATAATTTTTTTCAAATAAACTCTATGCATGCAACCAGTAAATTTAGGGGCTAAGCTCCCCCCCAGTCAAAATAAAACAGTAATATGAAGATTTTTGATCGCTGCCTAAAAGGCAGAGTGACCAAAATTACCAACATTGTGGTCATATATGTTTTGGTTGATGAGCGTGACCTTTGCCCACTTCCTTCGTCAGAACAGGAAATGAGTCAATCAATTAACCAAAAGGAAAATAAATAACATTTGATTGTGTGGATGGTACACACATCCCCATTGCACAGTCTCAAGAAAACTAACCTGAGTATCAGGCCGTACTTTTTAGGGCACAGGCACGTCTGATCGCGGGCGAAGGGGAGGAAAGTACGGCCTGACACAAAAGCGACATTTTGCCTGGTTATTCAGTCCAGAATCTGGACTGAGCGCTGATTGGCCGATTAGACAAACGATTTTTTAAATCTGTCATTTGATTGGCTGATTTGATCGATTTTATAACGATCACAACTACAATTATAGCCGGCCCACTAAACGGCTGAATTTAAATTAAAACTGCAGTAAAATTAGACAATAATCGCAAATTAGCAAATTATATTGCAAATGTAGCTTATATTAAATCGCCATCAGATTGCACTATCGACTAACTGACGTATACTTAATATATATGTATACTTTATAATTATACGTCAGTTCGTTGATAAATACGGCAAGCGCCATGTAAAGCTCATTGTAGTCACTGAAACCTCTGCGAAGGAGAGAGCAATCGGGTGGCGATTTAATATAAGCTACATTTGCAATATATTTCGCTAATTTGCGATTATTTTTGTTAATTTTATATGTTCATTGCAGTTTTAATTTAAATTCAGCCGTTTAGTGGGCTGCCTATGCTATAATTAGATTGTTGTTGTCGTTGTATGAAATTTAAATTTCTCCCGCAACATTTTGATTGGATACTAAATATAAACTTTGCTGTGGGCGGAAAGCGATCAGGTTAAGTTTTGTGTCAGGCTCTTTTTGTAAAATAGAGCCTGATACTCAGGTTACAAGAAAACCCGCACGGTCGACCATATTAGTTTCAAGATGAAATACGCAATCAATGTAAAGCTGCAGTACGCAATAGGAGAGGTATATTTTTGAATGTTGATCGTCGGTGGTCAGGCAGTTTCCATGATATGGTAGTGTATTCAGGGCCTCTTTTAAGAATTTGTCAGCGGAGGGGCCATCAAAAGAAAGAGAAAATGGAACTTGTCTGGCCCAGAAAAATTTTGTATTTGCAGGTGTCTGGGGCTTGATTTTCGGTGGCCGCGGACATTTCGCCGAAAGACACTTTGACGAATGAGATTTTGCCGAAAGAAATTTTTGCCGAAACACATTTGGCCGAACGGACATTTTGGCGACGGCCATTTTGCCGAACGGACATTTAGCCGAACGGATTTTTGCCGAACGAACAGTTTAACGAACGGACAACTTGCCGAAAATAGAGATATCTTCTGAACTTTAAAGGTTCGCTTATACGGTCCAAATTTGTGTGATTAAAGTCATTGTCGATTTTGATGACAGAAACTTTGCCATAGTGAAGTATAATTCGTTTTATATATATTCTTTCAAGTTTACCGAAATTTCGCGACATAAAGATTAACATCATTCCACGAAGGGAGCACGCCAGAACTATTTGTGTAAATTTATACGAACCTTTTAATTACATGTATTTAATAAATGTTTTCATCGGGCGCCATTTTGAGTGTTGAAAGCGGTATATATTATTAGCTTATCGCAGACGCGATAATTTATGTTCATCTTTGACATTAATTTATGTTACACGATGATACTCCGAAGGCCGACAGAGAAAGATCCGAAATTTAAAATACGGCGGAGAAAAAATAAAAAATAAAGAGGGGGAGTGAAACGGCCGAGTTATTATCCACTGATGCTGGTTGACTGTTGCTAGGAACATTTGTTGTTGTTAGGAACAAACCTGAAACAAAATGATACCTACTATTACGGGAACCATTGAGTATTTTAATATAATATAAAACAACGGTAACTCCAAAAATAATTTATTTTTTTTCGGAGTTACCGTTGTTTTATAATTGACCTACTATAATTTTATAGTTCAAGCGAGTCACAATGGAATATAGTATTAAAGTTGGGGATAATGGCGAGAGTTTGTATATCAGATAAACATCGGCTGCTCATGCTTTAACGTGCTTAAAAGAAAACGCATCATATGAGTTCATTGGCGAAGTAATTTTAAAAATAAATATTGTCTAAGCTGAGAAAATCGAAGCTGAAGTTTATGTAAATGAGGACAATTTACAAATCTTTTATCCGATCGATTTACAAACTTTGATTAAACATTTCTTTCTTTTGAATTTTCTTCATGAATTATTAATACTGTATTCTGTGTCCAGCATTCGCAAATGTTTTTGTTTCTCTGCTGTCGAAAATTCCCTGCTGGCGAGCCAAGATGGAAATCAATTCAAGTTTTGATAGATTTGAGTATTTGACAGTTCTTGATCAACGAGCATGGCCAGATAACGAAATTGGACATACGCATTGTCAATGGCCAATACCCCATCACGTGTTCGGCCGTTTCACTCCCATCTTCATTTTTTATTTTTCTCGCCGGATTTTAAATTTTGGATCTTTCTCGGTCGCCCTTCGGAGTATCATCGTGTAACATAAATTAATGTCAAAGATGAACATAAATTATCGCGCCTGCGATAAGCTAATAATATATATACCACTTTCAACACTCAAAATGGGGCCCAATGAAAACATTTAATAAATACATGTAATTAAAAGGTTAGTATAAATTTACACAAATAGTTCTGGCGTGCTTCCTTGATTCAACATCATTCATGAATGTGATTTCCCCGAGAAATTTGAATGTATTCCATGATTCTCGAAGTGAAATTCGCTTACGTCATTGTCGTTTATACGCCTGCTTGTTTACAACCTGACATCAAAATACGTTCCTAAAAAATGAGTCATGCGCTGCAAAAACAAGCTACCCATAGTCAATATGGTCATGCACTGCTAACGAGCACTACGGACTGCTAATGACCCATTGTTTTAGACCTTGTTTACACGGTACCAGGCGAACACATGACACTGCGTGTCAACGGGGTCTTACACAATGGTTGAGAACTACACAGTTGAGAAATGAATCATAGTCCCAAACATTTTGACGAAATAACATTTCTATTTTCGGCAAGTTGTCCTTTCGGCAAAATGTCCGTTCAGCAAAATGTCCGCTCGGCAAAACGTCCGTTGGCAAAATGTCTTTCGGCAAAGTGCATGTCTTTTGGTAAAATGTCGGGGTACCTGATTTTCGGCATTTTTAGATACAAGTTTTTAAATTATTTCATTCGCTAAACAAAGATTTGGTCAAGGAAATACTAGAATACTTTTCTTAATAATTAACTTCGAGACAGTGTAATTGATCTCAAAGCCAGATCTATGCGGGATAACTTATTATTCTTCAATATGCCAGAGGAAGAAAATGAGGACACTACAAAGATGATACATAAACTATAGGGAGAAAAATGAGAAATTCAAGACGCGACTCATAGCATCAAGATCGGTCGAGCGCATAGACTTGGCAAGCAACACCACAACCAACACTGTAAGCCGAGACATATTGTCGCGAAATTGGAATCTCTGGACAATTTCCCGAAGAGATTGAAGAAACCAGAAGGAAGTTATATCCAGAAATGATCGATGAAAGCAAAATTAGCTAAGAAGAGAGTGCACCTGGTGCGCGACAAGCTGTTTATCGTGGGGTCGAATACAAGCAAAATTAGTTTATCGTTGAACATTTAAGGTTGAATCGCAACTTTTTATTACCTTAAACTTAAAGTATGTCTAACACACCATGCAAATATCTGTTCTAACTATCCTAAATTAGTTGCATCTCACAAAATTTAATCAATCTTTAAGTGCGAAACATGTAAAAGCTGGTTTCATGATTGTGATAATTCGCGTCCTACTTTACGCGACAGGAAACTGGAATCAAAATGTGCAAAAAAATGCGTTAGTACCCTATTATCTTTTAGTTCTATTGATAATCCTGAATTTAACTTTATTTTTGGGAACTATAATCTAATACCAAATGACAATGATATCGAAAGACTTTCAGAACTCAATTTTAATCCATTTGACGAAAATATAAGCACCAACCCTGATGCAATCAATACGAATTCATCAATGAATTTAGATAACATAAATTGTGACTACTTTTTTCCATATGACGTAACCACAAACATTACAGCAAATAACAAATTCTCTATTCTGCATTTAAATATAAGAAGTATATCTAACAAATTCGACTCTTTCAAGCATTTATTAAACACTCTAAAACAATCTTTCTCTGTAATTGCGCTGTCTGAAACATGGCTAAATGATCAAAACTGTGAAAACTTCATGTTAGATGATTATACTTTCGTTAGTAAAAACAGAAATCACAAGAACGGTGGAGAAGTAGGAATGTACGTACGTTTCCAATAAACTTAATTTTAAAATGCGACCTGATTTAAGTGTAAGTGTAACAGGTATAATCGAGTCTATAGGCCTATTCTTTGAAATAACATGAACGATTGAAAAAAAATATAATCATAGAAACTATTTATAGACCTCCAAATGGAAACTTTGAAATTTTTGAAACCAAACTTAATGATGTTTTATATTCAATCAACAAAACTGGTAAAAATGCTTATCTTATGCGTGATTTCAAAATAGATCTTTTAAAATCTGATCAAAGTGACTACTCGAACAGATTTAGTGAACAACTTTTCACTTCAACGTTTTCCCTCTTATTGCAAAACCAACGAGAATTACACCACACACTGCATCTTTAATAGATAACATCTTTACCAATGACTATGAACAAATCGAAACAGCAAAAATCGAATAATTCGCACAGATATTTCTTATCATTTTCCAATTTTTATTTTGCAAATACAAGTATCCATCATCAATTACAATCAGACAACGATTATCATAGGAAAATAGATACAGTACCGCTCAGAATTAACCTTACAAAAACCGCGGTTTAATGTCGGTTGAACCTCGGTTTGACCGAGGTTTGACCGCGTAATTTTGAGGTTAAACCGCGATGACCGCGAGGTTTAACCGAGGTTTGACCGCAACCCAACCGAACCGATCCGCAAGCTTCGTATATACTCGTAATAGCATTCGTAAATATTCGTGTATTTCCGAAGGGGTCATTATAAAAACTTCGTGTGTGCTTTATTAATATTGACATATTTTGTTAACATTGAGGCATGGGGAGGCTATCGCTTTATCTCAGGGAGCGAATTGTCTCCTTACTTTCGAAAAATACTTCAGTTGTTGGAATAACTATAAGAGTTTAAACGAAAGGTAAAGGCAAATATGTAGGTCTCTTCTTGTTTATTACAGTTTAAATAGATGTTTTAGAATAAGTAAGAATTTGGCGCGCATCAACTTAAATTAACTTAACTCTTTAATATAATAAAGGCTAAAGGTTATAACGCGTGTACCTAAAAGGTAAATAAAATCTCGGCCTTTTAGTTTTAGGCACACACCCGTTATAAACTGGAGCCTTCATTATAAAACTTTATTATAATTGACAATCTAGCCTTTATTATAAAACTTTGTTATAATCGACGATCTGCTGTAGTACTTATTGTATAATTGAAGCTGATACCACAGCCTTTAAGCTTTCTCTTAGCTGTTATATTATAGCCCGAGGTAGCATTTTATTAGTCGATCATTCTATACCGTGAATATTTTACTGCTTTTGGTCGGAAAACCTCGGAATCAGAATGCATATTAAAACCGCTGTTAGCTTTTTGCCGATGCGTGGGCTAAACCGCAAAAAAAACGCCCGATAACCGCACGTTAACCGCCCGATAACCGCACGTTAACCGCAGGCTAACCGCAAAACGACCGCAACCGCAGTGTTAGGTTAATTCTGAGCGGTACTGTATAAAAAATCTTTCATTATTTTCAAACGCTATTCAAAATATGACTCGGGACGATATTTGTCAAAGCAATGATGCTACTTAATCTTATGAAACTTTTTTTAAGAAAATAAAAACTGCATTCAACAAAATATTTACACTACAAAAGAAAAAGAAGAAAAGATTGATTATTCAAAAGTCCTTGGATGAGTCACGGTATTTCAAAGTCCGTAACTGAAAAAAATAAACTTTATAGAAAATATATATTTGAAAACATCTAATCGGAAAAATAGAGAAACATACAAAAAGTATAAGAACAAACTAAATCACCTGGTCAAACTTGCCAAAAAATAATTAGTATGAAAAACAATTTGTAAATTATAAATACAATAGTAGAATGACATGGAAAACGATTAACGAAATTTTAAATAGAAGGAACGAAAAATCCACACTTCCGGATGAATTCATAGAAAAAGTTTCCAACAAAGCCTTGACAAATCCAACTGCTATTGCAAACAACTTTAATAAATGTTTTTGTAATGTAGGACCTGAGTTAGCTAGACAAATTCGCATTGAAAATAATGAAAAATCGTTTGGCAGGTATCTTTCCGGAAGTTATGTGAAAAGTATGTTTGTTGAGCCGGTTACTGAGATTAAAGCATGAAGTGAAATAGATAAATTAAATCGAAATAAAAGTGCTGGTTATGATGAGCTAATTAAGTGCCAAAGTAATAAAGTAGTAATGAGTTGTTGTTCCTCCCCCAAAAATGCAGAACTACCACCTTCCAAAAATCATATTTCACCCGAGCCACAAGAGTTTGGAACTGTCTTCCAACGAACTTAAGACAGCCAAATATGTTGTTAAGTACATTTAAAAGATTGCTGCGGAACTATTATTTGGAAGCCCTGCATAGTTGTCATGATGCAGAGGATCCAAAAACGTGGAAACCTGTGGGTTTATATTAAACTGTAACCCTTGTCGTAGATTGAACAGTGTTATAAATTGTTGTTTCTAGTTATTATATATTAAAAGGGCCCACAGTAATTGGTTTTAACTGTTGTGGTGTCCCAGCCATCTGACTGTATGTATTGTACTGTACTGAACGATATATACACTGTACTGTCTTGTGTTAGATTGTATTGTTTTTTGTTTTTTTTTTGTATTGTACTGTATGGTATATATAAATAAATAAATAAAGTTCATTGGAAATGAAATCTGTAGACCATTAGCTCATATATTCAATTTGACATTTACAAGTGGAATTATTTCAGACTCTTTAAAAATAGCATTAGTAACTCCTGTATACAAGGCAAATGAAGACTTTAAATTTCAAAAATACAGACCTATTTCGGTATTGTCATGTTTTTCACAATTATTGGAAAAGTAATGTATCAAAGAATGATAAAATTTATTGACGCAAATGAGATCTTGTCGAAACACCAATACGGATTTAGGAAAAATAGATCAACAGAACAAGCAATTATTGAAATTACTGACAAAATTTCCAAAGCAATAGATGAAGGCAAAATACACAATTGTAATTTTCCTTGAACTCTCAAAAGCATTTGACACATTTAACCATGATATTCTTATAAAAAGTTAGAATATTATGGTATAAGAGAATAATGCATTGAATAGCTTGAAAGTTATTTGAAAGAAAGAAAACAAATAGCAAAATATAAAGAATACAATTCATCAGAAACGACTATTACTACTTGTGTCCGTCAAGGATCAATACTCGGACCCTTGCTCTTTTTGTTATATATCCATGATTTTGAAGATTGTAGTAATGTTATCTCATTTGTCTTGTATGAGTTTGTCTTTAACGAATATAATGCAAGAAGAAATGAATAAAATTATGAATTGGCTTAATGCTAATAAATTACCAATTAACGCTTCTAAAACGATATTAATTCTTTTCAAATCAAAAAATAAAAATTGGAATCTTATAATATTACAATAAAAATAAGAAATGAATTGATCCAAAAGGTCTCTCAACCTCGTTCCTAGGGCTTCAGTGTGACGACGAGGCGAGACACGAGGAAGCCCTGGTCTGGGTCGGTCACGTGACGAGAAAAAATGGCAGTATTTGACAGCTACTCGTCAAGGAGTGGCGAGATATACTTTAATGAAATGTACAAGTCTTCGAAACAAATAAATAGCCAAAAGACTTCTCAATCGATATTATTTATGTGTAGAGCCAAGTTTGGCACCGCACGAATCAGCTAAAATCTATGAAGATCCCGTCTATGTTTTCTAAGACATACCGATATTTCTGGAGATTTTCAACTACAGGAAAGCTGCATCCGAGCTGCATCTAGGCGTCTCCATGCAAGTGGTGATTCACACGAAATTTCCTTTCTCTCGCTTTGAACAATATGGCTATTGCTATAATTAATATTTAGTTTAAATACGCTCTTATAGATCTCACTTAGTTCAATATAAATAAACATAAATATAAAACCTCGCGTAACCTGTTTACGCTGTACAGGAATATACGGATTCGCTTGTTTCGCTGGACACCAACACTTGCCGTTCAGGAGCAATGCTTGCCTACAAATTTTATCCCCTTTACAATCTTTGTTCTATTTTATCGTATAGTCGCAATTTTCAAGTATTCGGGGTATTCTGAAACTGTAAAACTGGGTGGCGTGCGAATCTTGTAGAGACTACATCGGCCTAGGCGTCAGGGCCGTAGCGAGGGGGGTATTGGGGGGGGGGGCGGTTAACCCCCCCCCCAACTTTTGAAGAATTAACATATTCGGAAAATCGGGTTGGCCATTCGGAAATAGTATAACAAAATTTTAGTTGTTTAAACAGAGAAAATATTATAAAATGGTATTGTCAGTATAAACAATTGGTATTAACTGATTTACGAAATCACGGCATTTACATGGATAATGTAAAACAAATCGTAAATCGGTAAATGTTTTTCGGTTGATTACTTCTCAGGGCCGTAGCAGTCGGGTGAGGGGGGGGGGGACTGGGGGCAGCAGTCCTTCGATCCGAAATTGTCTAATCCGAATCCGATCCAAGTTTTGAAAAAGAATTCCGATCCGATCCGAAGAATTCTTTAATAAAATAAATTTCTCATTCAAGTTGAAATATTTAACCAAATAAATATAAAAGCAAGAAATACATGTCAAGAAGCTGACAAAGTGACGTCCAATTGAAGTATCAAACGAATAATGCAGCGAAAACCGCGATGATACTTTGATAAATGTATGGATAATACTTGCGATAATGCATGGATAATTAATTCATTTTATTTCGGATATCGAAGTCCGATCCGACCACGAAACAACTTTATCAATCCGATCCGAAATTTACATTTTGGTTCCGAAATCCGAACGAATCCGATCGGATTCGGATCGGACTTGCACACCTCTACAATAGACCTTAATTTCCCCATTTGAGTGAAATTTTTATCTAGACAAGCCAGGACAAAAGTTTCACCACAGCTTGAAAGAGCATCACAAAATTAGTAATATTCCGAAGTTTCGTTGAATGTTGTAAAATGCGGATAATATAGCCTTGCGAAGTTTGCCGTTTTTCAGTCATTTTGCATTACAAACGGGAACTGATTGATAATCAGATGATCAAACTGATTATCAATTTCCCATTTGTAATACAATAACTGAAAAACGGCAAACTTCGCAAGGCTATATAACCTATATTACCCGCATTTTACAACATTTCGCAACGAAACTTCGGAATATTACTAATTTTGTGATGCTCTTTCAAGCTGTGATGAAATGTTTGTTTAGGCTTGTCTAGATCAAAATTTCACTCATAAGGGGAAAGGTCTATTGATTAATTTTAAGCGGCTACATTATCCATGACAAACCGCAAAGAATCATATTACCTATACTTTTTCCTGCAATATATAGTTAATTAAATACGCTTTCGCCCATTGAGTTCTACTAAATTGTAAGCAAATTGTGAATTTCGACATACTAAAACTCTATTAACAACTCGAACCGACTTGACCACGTAGCTCAGTTGGCAGAAGATTGGACTAGTATCCCAAAAAAGGTCGCGGATTCGACTCTCACCGTGGCCAAGCAAACTTTTCAGCTTGCCTGCTGTAGATGCATACTCAGAGTAACGTCACAAGTACCATACTAAAACTCCGTTTTCTGACCATCAAAATTCTGTCAAAACTTCCCCCAAAATCCAGGAAATGGCATTTCAGAGAATCAAAATTTAAAAATTTCCTCGGGCCTTCCGCCCTCGTTCCCAGCCCCCAATAAAAAGAGCTTCCTACGGCACTGCATGTTTCTGTAATATGTCTTTGCGTAAACTATGCGTATTTTTGTTTGTAAATTGCATCTTCATTTTCCGGATAGCAAACCTTCGTGGCTTCGTATGCCATGAAATATTTGGAAATTTTCTTCGACCCCCCCGCCCCAACTATACATGCTAGCTACGGCCCTGCAAGGCGTACAGCTATTAAGTAAACAGGGCCTAAATTAATTTAGTAGTTTCATTGTTTGTCTTGCTTTTATTTGTCAGTACAGAATATTGTAAATTAAAATATTACTACAATGTCAATGCAATACGCGTAGTATTTCATCAGACATCTGCACAGAAATACTGTACAAGGAAAACTACAGCTTAAATAATAGTAGACGTTTCTTGTTTTGTCAGGAAACATCACAGCTCACGTCGACACGGATTTTGAGTTTTGTAACCGGCCGAGGCGAAAGTAAATCATGCAGTCGGGAAAACGTCTTACTTTGAAAGATTATTTTGCCAAACATACTCGTACACACAAGAATCATAAAAATACTACTAGTAATGTTGAATTGTTATTGTCAAATGTCAAGTTCAGTTATTTTTAGACAATATGGTGTTAGCCAATCAGAATGCAAAATTGAACGGCCCAGACCAGGGCTTCCTCGTGTCTCGCCTAGTCATCAAACTGAAGCCCTGGGAACGAGGTTGAAGGTCTCCTACACAAAATTTTTGGGTGTACGTACTAATTGATGAAAATTTAACGTGGAAAAATCACATTTATTCTATATGTTGACTAATTCCAAAATTGCGATATTTTACGAACTTGAACACTATAAAGTTCACATATTATGCTTTAATTTATCCATACTTTACATATAGTAATTTAGCTTGGGGTAGTACATACTCTTCGAAAATTGAAAAGCTTTTCAGAATTCGGAAAAAGATTATTGGATTAATGAAATTTAAATCATACACAGAACATAGAAAACCGCTATTTAATGATTTGAAAATATTAAATCTTTTCAAAATTAACGATTACCTTAGCAGCATGTTTATGTACCGTTGGAACTGTACTAATGATTTACCCGACATTTTTAATGGATACTTCATAAAAAATTCAAACATTCATGAAGATTGCTACCCTGGATTCCAGAGCCTCCGACAGTAAATAATAAATTGATATGTCGCGAAGGCTCTGGTTCAACGGGGCGATTCTTTCATTAAACCGCGCCAATCACAAAACAGAATTAGTGGTTTTAGTACAGATTCTGAACTAAAACCACTAATTCTGTTTTGTGATTGGGGCGGTTTAATCAAAGAATCGCCCCGTTGAACCAGAGCCTTCGCGACATCTCAATTTATTATTTACTGTCGAAGGCTCTGGAATCCGAACTAGAAGATTGCACGCGGAATTAAAAAAAATTGCGTAAAGTTTATACAAGAACAAACTATATCAAACTATAGAACACAATCTGTTTTAGTAAAGGTATTGACATTTGGAAAAATTTAAGTACTGAGTCAAAAAATATTGGATTTTATATGGTTTTCAAAAAAAATGTGAAAATATACTTTATATCACACCAATCAGCTAATTTAATGTATAAAGTTTAAAAAATCTCAGTGAAAAATTTTGTAAATACACTAACTTTCCTTTAAACACTCTCACAATTGTATATATTTTCATTATTACATTATGTACTATTTTTATGACATCATGAAATTATACTAAGTAAAAAAACGTTTTGTTATAACTAGGGGTCTTAAAATGAAAGCCCAAAAGGGTTTCTAAAATATCTCTAGCCCTACGTTTTGATTATAAAAATGTATATAGTTAAATCTATTGTACTTTGGAAAATTGGGCGAACTAAATTAATAACAATAATAACTTTGTTATTCTTCCCTTTTTTGCTTATATTTTACAGAGAAAGAACCTTCACTGGGGGAGGGGAACAACATAGTTCACTAGAGGAGCCAAACCAGTCTATGGTGTTGAAATAGGCCATGTGCGGTATTTGCCAAAGCACGGATTAATAGACTACTTTATAATTCTTGACTGGCAATAAATCACTTGAGAATTAGAAGACTGTGGCATGGCTGCTATGTTGGTGCCAAATGCAAAAGAAGTTAATGGCCGTCGCTCACATCATTGCAAGTCAAGAATAGGGACCAAATATTACCAATGGTGTACCGGGAAACTATGATCGGCTAAGACAAGATTCCTACCATACTTCTACGTGACCCTGCCTATCCTTTACAACCATACTGCATGAAGCAATTTTCCAGTGCACAATCGAATGAGGAAGTCATATTTAATAGCATGATTTGAACGGCGATAAATCCTAGGTGTTGAGTGTGCATTTGGTTGTCTAAAGCAAGATGGCAAATAACAAACAAAAGAATTGACATAGGAATGACAGTTGTGCCCTTGCAAACCTTAAACCTTAAACTCTGAGCGTGCAAAGCATAATGGGAGCTTCATTTAATCAGTTTATTATTAGCATGACAAAATTACTGCATGCTGATTGGTTGAGAGGAGAACAGTTATTTTATTAATTGTACTGCCGTACAATTAATGATTGTTAATTGTACTGCCGTACAATAGACCTTTCCCCTTATAACCAAAATTTTGATCTAGGCAAGTATAGACAAATATTTCATCACAGCTTGAATGAGCATCACAAAATTAGTAATATTCCAAAGTTTCGTTGAGAAATGTTGTAAAATGAGGAAAATAGAGTCTTGCGAAGTTTGCAATTTTCAGTCATTTTGCATTACAAACGGAAAATTGCAGCCCCAACACCCGATTCGGATGTCAATTTCCCGTTTGTAATACAAAATGACTGAAAAACGGCAAACTTCGCAAGGCTATATTATCCGCATTTTACAAGTTTTTGCAACAAAACTTTGGAATATTACTAATTTTGTGATACTCTTTCAAGCTGTGATGAAATTTTTGTCTAGATCGAAATTTTAGTTGTAAGGGGAAAGGTCCATTAATGATTTTCCCAAAACGTAGCCCGCGTGCAGGTCCAAGGGGAGAATATGCAAGCAAGACACGGTATTTTTTAAAAAGCCCATTTTATAACACGCCTCAAAAAGGAACCAATGACAGCAACCCAAATAGTAACAAACAAACTCGCATTAATGAAATGTTGCGGGATTTTCTCTGCTTTAATATTCAAAATAGAAACAATGTGTAAATGGCCGTGTTTTAGCTCCTAAAAAGCAAGCAACGCAGTCAGTAATTGCCAAACTTGCAAGTGTTCATTTTCAACTAAAATAGGAACAGGCAAATTAGGACGAATTTCAACAGAAAACCAGTCTCAAAATTAAAACCGTGAGGGAAGTCGTGCGACCACGTTAGCATTTGTAATGTGAGCTTTGCTGCCGCCATTGTTATAAATAAATTATCTCATTTATCAGATTGTGTGTGCAATTCTTGTTGGCGGCGGAAAATACGAAATTTATTCCAGTTATTTCATTTGGTAAAAAACTCTACAAAAGAAGAGAGCGTTCAGAGTCTAGATCGTTTCGTTTCAAACGGCAATTACCGTCTTCCCTTTCGCTCTCTCAGCGAAGCCTTGCAAATCGCAAAGTGTTTCGAATAGGCTTACATGCAACTGCCTCTAAATCTTCAACCGAAATCATCTAAACTGACCATGCACAGCCAATTATGAAGCAAATGTTTGTATTGGGTGCCAAATATCAACCGTTTAGTAAAGACGTTCTGGTGGGGGGGGGTGGCGAGACTCATATATCAGGATTCTGTGCAAGCGGTATTATAGTTCAAGCTATGAACAAGCTTTTGTTGATGAGGATGCAACTAACTGAAAAATACAACCAAATATATTGGCTGTATTTGTTTCAGTTTTCCGTATATTTGTATCAATTTAATATATTCTGTAATTCTCTAAAAAATTTTTGTTAATACAATTAAATTGTTTTGACAAAATCCATCCGATTGGTTTATTTTTATCACGTGATCGCTTTTATATTCTTAGTATAAAAGCTCATGTAATTTTTCCCACCCCCACTAGTAATTCCAAACGAAGGGCTTTCGCTCGAAGCGTCAAAATTCTCCTTATGTTTTTCAAGTAGTTGCATCCCTACCAACGAAAGCTTGTTCGTATTATTGGCAGTATCTACACTGACACAGACAGTTCAAGATATTGCAAGCTTCCCACTTTCGCGTGCCCACTAATAACTCTTGCTACGCAGCCGGCTAGAAATTCGAGAACTTTTCCAGGACTTTCAAGGCTTTTTTCCAGTCAATTGAAGAATCTATATAATTCCTTTTTTGAAACACTACTATTTATTCAAAATCAATCCTTGAAATACAGTTCCAGGTTATCCGCACAGCTGGAAAAAGTTCTAGGACTCAAAGGACTTTTACTAATTTTCAAGGACTTTCCAAACCTGGATTTTCTTTTTTGCAAATTCAAATAATTTACAGGATTTTCAAAGCTCGTGGACACCGTACAAAATGTGAAGGAAATGGCATTTCCAAGCCTCAATTTATTTCCGGGAAGGATACCCCGCAATCACCCAGTTCTCAGCCCTCCGGAGATTAAATACCTTCCTACGCTACTGGCCTACTACTGTGACAGTTGTATCTTCTTTAACAATTGGATGTCTTCTGTGCCGTGTTTGTACTTAGCTGAAAAGTTCCGTGCGCAATTTGGCGGATAGATAGTTCACCCCCCCCCCCAAAAAAAAAAATACAAAACCTGTTCCGCCGCAGTACTGTAATACGCAATAAACACACTTTTTGTATATCGCGCTAAATTGAAATTCTTTAAACAGGTTGATAATCGTTCAGTGTAGAAACACTGTTACAAATGGAAGCCCGAAAATGGTGTCCGCAATAATTACTGTAATACCGCCAAGTTTGTCACTGATCGTACTTACTCGAGGTTGGTTTGTCAATGAGTTTGTAGGTCAATAGGAATCCGTTTCCAGAGCCACTCCCGTCAGTTGTAAAATGAAATGAGACATCACTATCGTTGTAGGTATCCTGGCAGCCGGCAGATGACGAATGACCACATATTGTGCGGCTATGACCACTGCTGTCCGCAATCGTCAACTTGTCTTTCGAGCACTGGGTGACTTCATCTATGAACAGAAAATTTTAAAAAAATTACCGTTAGTTTGAGTAAAAACGACAGCAACCAACATGGAAGCAGCATCACCAAAAATAACCAAACCAACAAAAACGGCATCAACAATTGTAACAGCTTGCAATTGAACGACAAAATGCCCAAGGAAGTAGCAGTTGCAAAAACATGAACAACAACATCCACTACAACAGCATCACAACAGTAGCCATAGGTACAACAACCGCAACAGCAACATCAGAAACAACAACACTATCCTCAACAATATCAACAGCAGCAACAAGAACGAGAACGAGAACAAGAACAAGAACAAGAAAAAGAACAAGAACAAGATAACGGTGTTACTAACTACTTGATGAATATCCGCCATTGCCTGCTGTAACTTCATGATAAAAAAAGTTCACAAAATTTGTTTAAAACTTTGATAATAATAATGGAAACTTTATTAAATGTTTTTCTTTACATACATATACAATCGTAAATCTCTCTCATAAAGGTAACTTACGGTTGGCTATTTGAATCACAATTATACTAAACTAAAATAACAGAACAAAGTGCATGCAATATATATATATTTACAATGAGATAAGTCAAATTGTTAGTAAATCCGGATTTTCCCATTCCTTATTTCGGCAACAAAAATGTAATATGTAGTTCTAATAGCAATAGCCATCATTTTCCTAACGCAGTACATTTGGTGGTTTTTGTCAAGACCAATACTATCTAACATGTCTAAAAATGTATAACATTCTTCTGCAAAAATACCTAAAGAGCTGATGGAGAGATTTATAAATTTAACTTGGTTAAAATTTTTACCTAGCTGTCTCAATAATTCTCTATATTTATCCTTCTTCCGTTTTACGTTGCTTTTAAGGTTTGTCTCATAACCAGTGGTGAGTTCAACCACATATGAGGAACCATTTGAGCACGATAATAACAAATCTGGGCGATACGTATCACCAGTAAGTATTGAAGGGCTTTTGAATCCATTTAGATCAGCGTAGAGAGTAGAACCGTCAACAGTTTGTAACTGATGAGCAAGAAAGTTCAGGACTGAATTGTGTCTCCACGTAAATCGGTCGAGATAAAACTGACATCCAGCTACTGTGTGTAGTAATGTTTCAGGGCTAAGACAAAAAGAAAAGTCTGAATTTGAAGATATTGTCCATCTGTTTAGGTTTTTGCGCGTCGGAAGAGAGTTGTTAATGTAACGAATGGTAAAGTTGTAAATGTTTTTCGGGAGCTTTGATTGGGCGACGGACCACACCTTGCTAAGCTGAGGTAAGGCGAACTTCGTGACGCTGCAGAAAAAGGATCCTTGACTGGTTAATTGGTTTAGGAGTTTGTTTTCGTGTCCAAAACGGAAATCTTTGAGAACTTCCTTAGTAGAGTTATAAGCGTCATATTGGATATTAGTATGGTTACTGGTTGCTCTCCACAGGTCGTTAGTTGATTCATTAGGAGAAGATTTTAAAGCTTTTCGGAGGACTGTTTGACACTGGATAAATTTTACAGATGGAGGATAAATACTCAGGCCAAATTTGTTATTTGCTAGAAAGACAGTACTTAGTGTTCCTGATATTGGTACTTCAAGCCATCTGCGGATATATTTGTTGGCAATAGAGTCGATATTTTCAGTAACCCATGTTTTAGAGAGTGTTGCGACGGTGAAGTGCCAGGCTAACTTGGACAAGACGTAGCGACTGTAGAGGAGCAGTTTATTTTTGGGGTGTAGTGGCTTTGAGTCAATATCAGACATTAGTTCATTAAGTAGGGTGGTTAGTTCAGTTTTGTGATTATCATTCGACATGTGGAAATCAAAGTAACGTCCTAAATATTGAAATGATTCTCCAATGGTGATTTTTGGTATTAGTTGATTGCTGATGAGGAGTTTTGGCAAGTACTGAACTGATTTTGTGATCGCTTTTTTAATGCCAAAGGTACTGCATTTGTCAACTCGGATAATCATATCGGACCATTGGCACCAGATAGAAAATCGATTTAATAGATGTTGGTTTTCGGATTCTTGGTCAATCTCGTACCCAGAGCCATCGTTGAGTGGCTCTGGCCACACGAGTTGAGTTAATTAGAAAATACGGTAAAAGTACAGTATTTTCCAATTAACTATTTCGTACCCATTCTCCGGGAATTCGCGCGCGTCATAGTATTTTCAAGAGGAGTGGAGAGCTAACTTTTTGCTGAAAATATCAATAAAATCGCAATTTTTCCCGTCAAAAGCATTAGAATATGTTCGGCGCAGTTTGTGTTAACAACAAGGATACTGAGTGCACGTGTGATTTCCGTTTTACAAGTAATTTGAGATGATTGAAACACCGGCTTGTACACATGTCAACACTCGTCGAGTCATCGATCAAATATTTTGTCTCAAATGGCTTCTATTTCCTTCAAAATGTTCCGATTTCTTCTTAAGGTATAAGTACGTTTAATTATTTGTTATATAAATGTAATTTAATAACTCTCAGCTTTATTAAATAGGTTATTGTTGAGCAAGAACGTTGCTTGTTGCACACTGCCTTGGTTACCTTTAATTCTTTAATTTGTTACAATTTATATTGTTCATGGCATCATTATTTTGTTTCAAGGTTAATTTTTGAATCTTGGGCTCTGAATTTCCATCCTAATATACCACAAAAGATATTGTGTACCCCCTAAGAATGCAGCAGATTTTCAGAAATTCTATAGCATATCCTGTGAGCTGATCATACCCAGTATTTATTACTATTATACATGCATTATTATGAATGTATCATACCTAGGGAATTCAAAACCAAATATTGTTCTTCATACAATGAGAAAATAAAGATATTTTTCTCAATAAAGAAGGCCTGTACTGCTGTAGCAATTGAGCAAAAGCCTGTAGCAGTATACCAGTGTGTGTTTAATGGTTGAATATTTTATAACTTTAGTATTACATTTCTTTCAGATACACCTGGGACTGTACATATGATAATCTTTTTATTATGCCATTACCAGTACATCCAACAGCTTGGCATGTTGCATTATAATGAATAGTCTAATATAACGAAATACTTAAGAAAGGAATAGTATTGTTGGAGAAGTGGCATTGCTCATTAGTTATGTGATAAAAAGTAGTTAGGTTAAAGAATCAAGAATCACACCTGGCCTGACTAATAACAATGTCCTGCTTGAATAAGTGTAATATCATTTATACTTTCATGCTTGTATTGCTTGATATAGGTTGATAAGTAGAATGACACATTATTGAAATCAATAAAGGTTTTTCAGAACTTGCAATTTATTTTATGGTACCACTGGGAGGTTGTGCAGGGCCCAGAGTAAAACTTTTCCAGGGGAACCATATGACATCATTAAGTTTTGCCAGGGGTCCCTATGACATCATAATTATTAAGTGGGAGAAGAGGTGTTTTACAATATATTACACTTTACTGCATATTATCTGGCACTGACACAACTCTTTGTGCTTTGGATGCCCCTTTTGAAATGGGCTTTTGCCTGCATCCCTACTTTTGGAATTGGAAATTGGAAAGCCCTGGATGCTTTGGATGCCCCTTTTGAACTGGGCTTTTGCCTGCATCCCTACTTTTGGAATTGTTAAAGATGTATGAAGTTATATGATAGTTTACTAATAAACCTAAAATTTGGTTTTGGTAGTCATATTCTGAAAAAGTAAAGTTGTTTTTGTTGAGCATTGGACTTCAAATACAATTGTTAATTGTTGGACACTCAGTCCATAGTACTACCTGAAAAAAACAAGCAGAAATTCGATGTTTCGAGCGAAGGCCCTTCACCAAGAGTTAGTAGCCAATGTCGAGTTTCTGCTTGTTTTTTTTTTCAGGTAGTATTACTATATAACCACACAGCACAGCAAGACTGTGGAATAGTTGACAATCATTTATTTACCAGTTTTAGTGGAACCATTGTATAAATTGTGTAGACGGTTTCATATTATTACACACTGTATGTAGTACATACTGCTATTGTTAAAGACCATGTAAAGTCTGTTCTGTGCATGCATTCTGCAGGCCTACATTCCAATGCTCAGGTCCATTGGAATGTAGGCCTGCAGAATGTTATTAATATTTTGCACCTTCCAAACTTTCTTGAATTGAATCTCTGGTCTGTATTCATTTACAAGCATAGCAAACCAGAAGAGTTAAAAATTCAGTATAATATTTATATCTAATATTCTACAACAAAAGCACTGGGTTCAGAATGTAAATAAAGGGTTTGTTTACATTACATACTTTACATGGCCTGGCTTTAATGAAACCTTTTTTGGCTACTAACACCAATGTTTCTGACAGAGTTGCGCAGACAATACTGTAAACAGAAACAATATATCATCAAACAATTCTGTCAAACAAGTTGCAAATTAAAGAACAAATGCTGTTTCAGCTGTTTAATTGTTACATTCACACCATGATGATTCATACATTTACAGTTCAATTAAAAAATCCCAAATCTTGTATAAACACAGTCCTAGCATACGTGTACGCTTGTAAGTCTTGTACGCTTGAATTTATTTTCAATAATAACAATCCAATATAGTGGATCAAGGACATATGCCATCATTCCCATCAATATTCACTCAGAGTGAACCAAGAGTATGAATTATTACCATAACGAAGGCTGTTATTTTTCCCAAATGAGTTCAAGTATGCATAAATCAACTCCTTAATCCCTCCACCACTTTTTCGGACGAAAAGCAACAAAAAATTCGTCGAAATAAGCAAATTTTCAGGCAAAATATTAGCAAATATATCGTATTCACTCATATTAGCCGCGCATGTGAACGCCACAGGGGGTATGGGTCCAATAGCTTATGGATCGACCAATCAGGATCGTTTTTCAATCCCGTGTGGCCAGAGCCACTCAACGATGGCTCTGGGTACGAGATTGATTC